>JAFIDM010102513.1:0-17998 GCA_023159025.1 Thereuonema tuberculata | reverse complement strand
GACTCGATTCTTAATTACGGATTGGATTGTTGGATTCCTATCAACAATAAACAATTAAACAATATTAATAAGACTGTCATGAAAATCTTTAATTATGTATATTTTCATTTTACGGATAAATCCAATTTAGAAAAACAATACATTAGAGAAAAATATAAAATTTTAAATATTAAAGAAAAATTTATTTATAATACAATAATAACGAACTTCTATTTTGTTAAAAAAGAAAGAAATAATTATTTGTCTAGTTTTAATACAAGACAAAATTGGTTAAGAATTTTTCAAAGAATTAAGCTCAATAATAATTTTGGTAAAAGATTACATGGAAATGTTATGTATCACCTCTTCAGTCAATTGAATTGGGATAGATACAATTCTAAAAAAATTAAAAATATCAAAGCTAACTTAATATCAGATATGATCAACGGTAAATTTAAACTTAATTTTTAAACTTAATTATTTAAACTTAATTTTTTTTATGTTAATGTTGAATAGATTAAAAAAATCAGCACCTATAACACAGGTATACAGTTTCATTTACGTTTACCTGATAGGACTGGCATAACATTAAAAAAAAAAAAAAATGAAGGCAGTCGCTTTATTCTTGCTTGGGGAAGTGACTTCAAATGAATTGGAAACCGCTAGTAGAAAGGTTTTTTTTTTTTTTTAATTTCAAAGAATTCAATATAATTTGCTTTTGATAATTATTTACGAAAATTTGAATTACAATATTTTAAAAACTGATAGCGAAAAAGAAAAATTTTTATTTTATTTTTATTTATTTTTTGATTTTTCGAAAGTAACAGCTATTTAAAAAATGAAAAGGGTTTTTTTTTGTGACATTCTGTCTTCGTGACAGATTTTACAGAATTAAATTTTTGAGTATCTTAATAACTTTAAATCAATAATGATTTCGAAATAATCGATTATTTTTTTTTTTTGGCTGTTGGCTGTTTGGATTTTTTATGTTGAGGAGTATTAAGTAAACCCCATGGGGATGGCGCCAGAGGTAAGGCTCCCAGAAAGAAACCCAACTCTACAGAGGGCTGGGTAGACCGTAGAGTGTCTTGAGGAAATTCAGCTGGAAAACACCCTCGCCAAATCCGGAGATTGAACTGGGTTCTTCCAGTCCGCAGTCAAGCGCCATTAGACAGTTTTGAAAATTAATATTTATTTAATCTCAAATTATAAATCGATTATCTTATTTTTTTCTCTAATGGAATTAGACACTAAAAATAGGATTTTATACTTGATTTTGTTATTAATTATCGCAATCAGAATCAAAAGTCTTTCTGAACTCTTTTATTAAATAAGGATTTTATTTGACTCTTTCATCTCTAAACATTTTGATATCAAAAAAATGTATCAAGGAACGGAAAGTAAATTCTAGAGAAAGTGAGCATTGAATGGTAATTCACTCATTTCAGTTTCTGATTCTGATATTTTTGGATGAAGTGTTTACAGTGACTATACAGTTTCCAGCAGAAATCTGTCTATAAAGTTATTATAGCCAACAAACACTTGCAATCATACACAATACATTCTACATTCTTCCAATTCGTTATTAATCTGTTTGCTGTACATGTTTGATGGAAGAGTAACTTGAGCTATTGTGAAAGAATTATGTCGTTACATAATGGAATGGAATTCAAAGTTAAAACAAGGCATCAATTTAGAATTTTTCATTCAAACGACATGGAATTACATCCTCTTCTACTATATAATACAGAAAACCAAAATGTCCGTCTACTCTTATTATAGAAAATCATTTTTAAAAAAAAAAGCAAGACCTAAGTAAATTTTTTACCTTTTACCAAATATTCCCTTCAGCACAACAGATAAAAATATACATCCCATAAAGAAAACAATACAAGTTCTTCCTCCTTCTTTCTATCTCCAACTTCCCCTTATGAAGTTAAACAAGCTATCAAATCACTATCCAACAAAACTTCTTCTGGTCCTGATGAGATCTCCCTCTTTCTCTTATTTTTAATGTCTAAATATCTGAAGACGTCTTTCCTTCTTCCTTCAAACAAGCGAAAGTGGTTCCATTATGGAAAGCAGGAGATGTGAACACTCTGACCAACTATCGTCCTATCTCTGTCGTAAACTCTTTTCAAAAATATTAATTATATCACAGTAAACTCTATCTATATATCAAAAAGAAAAGTCATTGCATAACAACAACATGGTTTCATTACATGGAAAAATACCAAAACTGTGCTAATTGATTTCATAGAATTTATCACGGAGAATACGGCGGCTAATAAGATCGTCTTAGGTCTCTTCTTGGACTTGAGAAAGGCTTTTGACTCCATTAATATCAATATTTTACTTCAAAAATTAGAACATATGGTTATTAGAGGCGCACCTCTTACATGGCTCTCTTCTTATCTATCACGAAGACAATATCAGCTGAACATAAATTTATTCCTCTTCAATATATCAGACGTCGACAGGTTTACCCCAAGGATCTATCCTTTACCCTTCTCTTTAATTTATTTATAAACGATCTAATTCTCACATCATCTGCTTCCAAATGTATCTTCTATGCCGATGATTACAGTAATTCCTCTTGTTACATGGAATCCAATAATTGACTGTATTCTCTCCTCTTTCTTCCCACTCCCTCTTGTTTCTTTTCTCCTTCCTACATCTAGATAAGCGCCATCAGTCTAATTTTATTTTATATTAATAATTTCCACTACATATCCTCTGATACTTACAGCTGTTTTAATAATGGTTTTAGTTAACTTATCATTTAATTCATTCAAAATGTTTTATTCTTTAGGTTCTAAATGTTGTAAATGCAGCGAAACGATTTTCAAGTGGAACTTAAATTCAAACGAATGTTTCCTGAAACCCATTAAATTAATGTATTTCCTTGGATTTCTTTCTGTCTTTATAGCTTGACGTTGAGATGTAATTTATATCTAACTTATCGATGAGGACTTCCTGTCATTCAATTGAGCAATCTCTACGACAAGCTTTTAGTTAACCAAATTAGAATCCAGTTTTGCAAAGGCTCACAGAAGGACTTCTCCATGTCCACTTTCTATTAGGTTTTTTTTTTTTTCTTAAAGAAGGAGTTCATAAAGAAAAGATTCTCATTTTCGGCAAATTCAACTAACCTATTATTTGTTCATTTCTTTCTCCATATCCAAACCTTCCAACTGAACTATTTGCTCCTTTACCAATTCTTACATTAAAATCCCCCATAATTCTTAAGTGTTCGTTACTTTCTCGTTAGCTTTTTGACTCTTCGGAATGACTAGTTGTTGGAGCATAAACTTGAATTATTTTAAGCTGGCATCTCTTTGAAAATTGTAAAGCAAGTGTTTAATCACTCTGAATTACTATCTATCGGAATTACTGTCAATTGATACCACATTACTTTTTATCCATTTATTATTTATGAAACCAAATTCATTTCTTGTATCTTGTGAATTACCTATTCATTAGCTATTTGTTAAATGGACTCTGACTTTGGCAAAAAATGAGTAAAGCATTTGAAATTGCATCTGAACAGGAACGAATAAATAGATGCTTGATGTGCACTGCTGGATAATATCTCAAGTGTCTTATGGAAGAACATGTTGATATCCACACTCGACTTTAATGTTTTACGTGTGTTGTTAAAGATTAGTTTATTTTAACACAAGATTATAATAGTCAATTTTTAAAATAACATTGATGACAAATGCAGAACTTGTAAAAATCTTTCAGATAAATAAGTCGAGGTCTCTATATTCCCTATATTCCTTTCAGATAAGATTAGTCCTATTATTTCAGGTTAGTGTGTGTTGGTATCTATTGAATAGAGCCGATCACGTGACTAGGACTCTATTCAAATTAAGGTCTTTGTTTCTTTGTAATAAGTTGGCGCCTTATTATAAATACAATCCATAATCCGTACTAGATTTGTTATCCTTTACCTTGATAAACAGATTCTTACTGGATAATACAATCAAATATGCGAAGACATTCCTTTTCATTTTTTAAATTAAAAACTTTGCATTTTATTTTGTTGATGTAGGAAAACATGAATCTCACAGAAAATGTTTGGTGAAAACTGAAGGATGTCGTTACTTGACACATTATTTATTCGTCTGTATTTGGCGAAAGAGAAACTTTTAAGAAATTATCCCATACTTCGGAATGTCATACCTAAAATTAAAAAAATCAGGTTTTCTTTTCAAATTTGTCATTTATTTCGAATTTTGTAAATATTGACAGCTTCTTTTTAATTTAGTTGCTACTTAGTTATTGGATGTAATTCCTAATAAACAGGTTCTGGCAATTGCATTTATAGCAAAATTAAATATTTTTAATGAACAAAACTGAAATATCTAGAAATACATTTCAATGCATTACTCGGTTGCTTGTCTACTATTATCAAATACATTTCAAAAAATTCAGTTTTTAGGAAAGCTTTTAATAACAATGCATAGCTAAAAATCATCGATTATATTTTATAAACCGAGACATTCTAGAATATGTTTTTAACCAATTGTAAGTGACAATAACAAATTACAATAATACTAAGAACAATATATGAAGTAAACGAACAATGAAAGTCTCGATTGGATATTAAAGCATAAAGAAGATATTGATACAAAAAATTTTTATGACACATATAATTATTTTTTGGGTTAAGAATTCAAACACATCTAAGTAATATTAGACTCAGTCTATATTAATTTTAATTTGTAATTAAATTCTATTAGATTCAAAGGGATCTTAAGGGAAAAAAAGTCAATTACTTCAAATTTAAAAAAAATATATTTTCTTTTGACAATTCTCTTCAAATTCAAAATGTTGATTTAATTTTTTGTAAACGAACAGATTTTATCCAATTACACAAATTGTTTCCATATAATTTCATTTAACTAACTTTTAAATTCCTTCGTAGTGGAATAACCTTCTAATTAACCTTGGGTCACGATAGGAACCGGCTTCTTTCTATCTCGTTTCAAAGGCACGTGCACTAGATCCTTCCGGCGACGCCACACCATTAACTTACACTGAAAATACCGGTTGAAACTCATCCCACTCTACTGGATTGGATTCTTTCAACTCAGGTTCTTTTTTGTTTTCTTTTTATTATATTAGAGCACCTATCTTTAGAGAAAACTGCTTCTAATTCCTTCTAGAACTCGTTGTTCTTCTTCCTCTATTTAATCTAGATCAAACTTAAAGAAAATTCTCATAGAAAAACGTTCTATTCCATTCTCATTCGAGTTTTGTAATACTGTGTAAAGTAATAAAATAGGGATTTTTTTCATTGGATCTCTTTCCAATGATTAATTTCTTCTCGAACCAATTCTGTTGTTGAGTTTAGATTTTCTTTCTTGCTATTCATATATTCTACAATACTTTCTCTGAAAGTTTTGTAGAATATAAGGCATTTCAGTTATTAAAAGTAATAATAATATCACTTTTAATAATTTTCTAGTTATATTAAAAAAATAATAAGATGAAGTATTTAGTGAATTACTTTAGCAATAACTTTTTACTCCATCAAAAATTAAGAAGATTATTAAGTTGTCACTGTGATATCAATCAATGTCTTAAATATCTCAGTTTCAATTATTTTCGCCTAAAACATAATCCATAAAACATGGTTCTTAAATATAATATACTAGCAGCAAAGCCTGTCGGACGACAGGCATAAAAAAATCTGAAAAATCATTTTATTATCAACTATCAAATATAAAGTAAATGTAATCTAAATACTGTGCTAATTTGTGAACGAAGCTACTACGGCAAAAATGGTTTTGAGTTTCGAAATCAGCGTAAACAACTGAGTAAGTATGCCAAATTTCTTTAAAATGGATGCATTTGGTGGCGAAATTTTCAACTAATTTAATTTTTCTTAAAAATAAAAACCCCTTGGTCTAAATAGTATTTACACTAAATTTACTGGAGTTTGGCCCAATAGGTTTTTGGTAATTGGGCTCTAAACATCTCTGTAATTATGGCCACCCTGTACATGATAATCCGTATGGATGCTCTACTTGTCCAAGGAAATCCTGACTCTTCAAAGAGTGTAAATTGTTTAAATTGTGAGAAAAAAACTAAAAGAAATATTAACAATTTTGAAAAAAACAACAACAAAAAACAAAGCTTTTTAGAAAATTAAACTTCAATGTAAGTAATTAGGAAGAGTATGAAGTGTTAAACCATATAATGATTTTCTAAAAAAAAAATGAATTAAATTAAAAACTGTATTTGGATTAAGAGGAAAGAATCTACTTAATTCCTAAGAGAATAAAAGCAAATCCCAATATACAGATATAGATGTATGTTCCAAGATATTAAGATTCAGAGAATAACGGCTCATTGTTCAAATATCTTAAGAATTTCTTTGAAAGCACTAACTAAACATTCATTGAAGCATTGTTACACCATTTCTACATTCAACTTCTTCTTTAGCATCTGATTAAAATCAATTTGTTTAGCTTTCATATCGAAACTAAAATTCTAATTGCTAGTCTATTTTTTTTGTTTTTTTGTTCCGACCATTCAATGCAAACAAAATAGATTGAAGTAATATCTATTCATTATATCAATCTTTTTGATATTAATTTAAAATAGTCATGTTATTAAGAAACAAGCAAAAAGATCCATTCAATCACTTAATTCCACTGTTTAAAAATGGAAACTTATTCGATATTGTCCTTAAATAAAATAGACCTTAGAATTTTATAAAGTAATTGGTTAAAAACAAAAAATTGCAATTTTTCCCCATTGTTGTTAATTTATTCAATAAATATGGCAACTGAAATATTTCTTGATATAAAAACAGTGTTAGATCTTCCTTGTGGTAGGATCTATTGCCTAATTAAGTGGAGATCAGATTTAAAGTCTATCAGTTCTAATCGGATTGTATAACGGGAATCCTATCTCTTCCGATCTAATATGGTTTCAATGAAGCGAGAAAAGGAATGAGATCTACCAGCTTATCACATTTCAGGTCTACTGAATAAAAACAAAAGAGTGCGTTATTATCAGTAAAGAGACTAATTCTTAAAATAAAAATTATAAAAAAAATCACTTTCTAACGCTAATGCCCTTTTGTTTTTGGAATAAGAACATGAAATTTCTATTGTGAAACTTTTGAAGCGTTTTTAGTGAGAGAATAATTCAACTGAAAAAAAAATGAAAAATAATCTGTGTTTTTCTGTTTTTTCAAAAGATGCATTTTACGAATTAAGTAATCATTTGGAATATATTCTAGGAGTTGATTAAAACTCAACCGTTAAAATTGAAAGAGTTTAAATTTGAGATGTAATTAAAAATAAAATACTTAGGGCCGTTAACTCCGTTAACTTTGATGGCTTGGAAGCAACAATCAAGTGACGTTTTCTGTGCACCAACGTTCGTTAGGGGTTTAATAGTCGCCAAAACGCTGATCAGCCGTCAAATTATAACAGCTCGAAAACTGGCGAGTTAAATGCGTCATTGTATAGAAAAATTCCCATCAGCCCCCGCGCCGTTCAGTTTTAGCAAGATGGCCGACATCAAATCCAGATTTTTACGAAATCTCACCTGTGGAATTAGGGCGAATCTGTTTAATTGTATCTGTTAATACATGATGGGAATAAAAGCGTTAGAAAATCCAGGATTCGTTTTGTAATTTTTAAGAAACTTATATATTTAATTGGAACTCTTTGGTGGCGGCGGATGTACATTTTTGAAGCTTGAGCTGTTAGCGTCTTTCGGAGTCAGTGGAGATCGTGTCCGTAACGCTATTACGATAAGGCCGATAATTCCATCTGGCGGCCAATTTAAATTTGTATCCGAAACTGAGAAAATTGTGCCACCCAAAGCCGGTATCGTAAGTGAAAATAGATAAAATTCGTGATTGAGCATGGAAAAAGTGATCCGCAAATGATGTCAAATGTTGTTAACCAATCGCAGCCCCTTTTATAAACACGTTAGATTTTTGGCGAACATCAGTACATGACTGACAAAACGTCTTTGGTGAACAACAACTCCTATTTGACGGTCGGTTGTTAACTTACGGCTCCACAACTAATGACTGCTTCGTTTGTTGGTTGGTGCACTCGGCCCTTAATGTTTCATTTGTCCATTGCTAAATGGAATCGAATTGGAATCAAATTTGGCTAAAATATATTCAATTCTGATAAGTATTACTGCCCAGACAGTTTTTCATTTGGCAGTTGGGACTTTGTACTTGTAGAAGTAAGTAAATGGAGTACAGAAACTTTTAATTAATTATTTTGATTCATCTAATGAGATTGAATTTTAAAACTATTTGCTGTAATTCTTTTCTTCAATGCTCTATCAAATTTCATAAGCAAAGAATTTAATAATAATTCGAATGAAATAATCTCAAATAATTGTTGATTGCAATTAAAAAACCTGAACTAAAATCATTGCTTTCAGTAGAGTGTCTAATGTTGCTCTAAAACAAAAGAGAATCTCTTTCAGAGAAGGCATTGGTTTGATTTTTTCCTCTCTTTTCATGTGACTTAAAAATCTATTACTGCAAATGTTCATTTCCTTAACGTTTCAGCTGAATAGAAGAAAAAAAAAAATCGAACCCCTTCGTAGTAACAAGGAGAGGACATCAGGGATTTTAATGCCTTTTGTCAGATGAACGTCTGAAAATACTTCAAAAATATACCGGAGTTTGGGGAACAACAACTTATCGTTTTCGAGATATTTCATGTTTCTTTGGAGTGTTTTTTTAATGTTAGCTTAATAGCTTCCTGATGGCCGGTTGCACCATTGAAGTTCAGTAGCTGAACCACGTTCAAACTGCAAGATGAACGGAGATCATCCTTAAACCTATTGCGCCAACAACGTTTAGTGATGATCCCGGTTCAAAAGCGTCGTCAAGTTGATCTGCCGAATTCGGCCGTTTTAAGGCGCTGAACTCGGTTCAAAACCGCTGTTCGGCGTTCGGCCGTTACTGATATTCGCTTGCGTGGCACGAAAACAGAGCTTACGAGGGCCCGTTGTCGGTCGGGGGTGGGACACTTATAGCCATCCACCCACCCACGCGTGATGAAATTTCACATTTTATGACTGTTTGTTATTTACTGTTGTAGGTTTTTTTATTGTTATTCAATTTGGAACGCTAAACTCCACGATGCATCCATTAGTAATATTCTGCATCATTTTTTTTACATTCTAAAATGCGTTATGTACGATTCAATTATATCAATTAAAAGGATTTATTTTTTTTCGTGTCTGTGTAAATAGGGACTCGGCAGAATTCAGTTTTTTAGTTCTTGAACTTCATTTTCGTTATGAGATTGTTGACTGCTGAAACAAAGGACAACTGTTGAAAACAATCCAATGGGTTGATTTCCCGCAACGAAAGACGAATCTTGTAACCAATCAGGAATCAGCTTGAACGCATGACGTACTTCCGCTGCTATGACCCAAGATGCAGAACCTCAGTTCAGTTGTGCCTGCTGTAGCTTGGATCAACAAGGCTGAACTTCAATTTGAGGTTCAAGCAGAACCCTGTTCATGGAAACCGTAGTTAAACGCTACTTTGGTGCAACCGGGCATGAGTCAACTAAAAGAAGCAGTTTAGTAGTGTTTTCGATAAACGGCTGCGGAGCACAAGATTAACTCTGCTGTCTGACTACTTTTTTTTTTTTTTTTTCTGTTTCTTTTCTTTTTTAACTATCTTTTCTTTTATGTTAATGCAGTTTCTTTAACTTTATTTTTTTTTTAATTTTATCGTTTTCTTTTCTAATTTGTGCCCCAAGTTCTTTATTTCTATTTCGTTTTTTTTTTCTCTTAGGCAGATATAAAAATAAATTAAAAATATATAAATCTGTTATGATTATAAAGAATTACATTTTAAACTTATCAAGTTGAAGACTTAATATAAGCTGAAATCGACAAACAATTATGTTGGAAATAAATAAGAGAAGAAATCCATACGAATTCAACAACCGCCTTATTTATAACAAAGAATGAAAGTAACAACAGAACAGCACATCTCGCGAGAAGAAAGTGTGCTACGGTGATGGTTAGCATGGCAGTAAAAAGGATGGAAAAGATGGATGTCGTTCATCGAAAAGATATATCATCAGTCACGCAAGTGAAATTGTGTAATAGATTTATATCTATTATAAATGATTGATTCGAATATATTAATAATTTATTATTATACTATTTCATTAGGGAATGATAAGAATAAATTGAACGTAGGCCACATTGGAACGTAGGCATCCATGTTGAAAATAGAAGGTGAATTTCCGTGTATTGGTAATTTACTACGATTCAAGAGACAGTAAGTGACTTTACATTATTTACTCTAAAAGAGCTACGAATCAGAGCACAGTTACTTTAATCGTGAATATTTACAACGAGTGAACTATGGACATAAAAAGATAATGAAGTATTTCGATAGAACACTGTAAATAGATACGACGGGTAGATTCCAGTTGAAGGTACCCGCCAATAGGAAGCGTTCTTGGCACTCACTACCGAAGGGCGACTTACTGCTACCGGCTAACTGTATTGCGCAGTGATACATGATGTCATGATGTTTCTCGTCGTTGATCGCGTGATTGCCATATCACGTGACTTATCTTTTTCTGAATTTAACAAGGCTTCACTTGTTATATCCTTAGGAAATATCTGCTGGTTTCTGTGATTTTATTTATGTTTTCAAAATGACAGAACGAGTCTACAGCACATTACAGGATGAGGATACAGTAAGTTTGAAGTCATTTTGTAAGACACTAGTCATTCACGAGAGTATCATCTCTTTTATTCGAGCCTTCGCTAGTCAGAAGTAGTCAGAGATACTTTAAATGAACCTGATATGTTCTAGATGGGAATGATTTGGACGACTCAGTGGACTTTTCGAAAGCTAGAATATTCTTATTCTGCAAAAACTGTTTTGTAGTTAATTGCTTACGACTTTCTTGTTAGTGTAATTTTTGTCTGTGTAATATTTTGGTGTAATCCTCAGATAATTAAACTAAATGCTTAACTTTGTTTTTAGTTTTCCTCTCAGCATTATTACTACGAGTAGGGATCGATCTGATACGATACTGATACTAAGAGATAAAATTTTGCTGAACGATTCGATCTCCTTCTTACTTTACTGCCATTTTAGCGAAAAAGTTCGTTAGATTATTGTGTTAAAACGAGCCTTTGCCAACTTCTCATCTTGGATAAATTATTAATTGAAGAATTTTAGCTTAAAATTACTTTATCAAAAATAAGTTAAGATGATTCTAGTCAATTTCTAGTTTAAAAAGCCACAAATTGCTTGTTTCTATATATTTTTGTTCCAAAGTTACTGAACAATGAAGTTTCAAAGCGAATTTCCACTTTGGTTTGGCCAAAATGAAAATAACGGTATCGGCTCCGATTTCCGATCCGATACCGTACGGATATTAGCTGATGCCAGTGTTAGTCAATCCCTAATCATGGCCGTAACTAATAGTGTTGTTCGCTAGTTTGGTCAAGCATTTAAGAAGGTTGTAATGAATTTTAGCAAAGATAGAAGTGGCGAATCTGCACATTCGCTACTTCTTCTTCAGGTCTCATTGGCACAAACTTTCTGTAAGATCCAAACAATCGACCACAACTGCTTGAAAAATGCAGCAATCAAATTTTTCACCCCATTCCGTTGTAGTATATCCGAATGAAAACAAAAACTGTACCGAATATGAGACTTGCAGGAATTGTTTCTGGATTTTGACATTTCCCACTAATTCAGCTTTTTCTCAAAAATTACATGTTGGATATTCGCTACTTTGCGCTAAGCTATCGACATTAAATTGCAGACGATGCCACATTAATTGCAGATTCCAAACTTAACTTTGAAAGTTAAATCAAACAGCAAACAAAATGACAATAAATACAAGCAAGATAAAAATATTGAAAATTGAACAAAAAAGAAGAAAATATTAAAGTAAAACTTTGTGACAATCTTACAGAACAAGTCATTAAGTCAGCTCTTAAGTTCCTTGTCCTATTTATAACTGAACCAATTCAACACGGAATAGCTACGGCTTCATTTCTACGATAGACTTGGTAACAGCTGGAAAAATTCCCAAGCAATTAAAAATAAAAATATTTCCAATCATTAGTAGTTCCATCGCATAGTAGGGTATTTTCATCAAAAAACCTATCCGAAGTCGATTTTGCGAAAATGACCCTAGCCATAAAGGAATCTCTGCCTGAGTTAGTTTAATAATTCGGGGATAATGGAACGACATGCTTTTTTCCCCTATGCTACCAAATTGCGCATGCGCTGTCAATCAGAAGTCCATCCTTTGGTGATATGCACTTGTCAGTTCTCGGCGTTTGCTGTGCAACAACAATTCTGGGAGTGTTTTTTCTTGGCTTTAAGAAAAAGTGTCAAATTTTTTAACATTGAAGAACCTGAAGCAGATATGTAGTCATATGAGCAGATATGTACTCATATTTATAAACTTGTTTTACTTTCATAGCATTAATATTTATTCAATTATTACAGTTTAAATGTAGACGTAGTAATTGTAAATTAAGAAACTAATTTCTGTGTAACTCTAATGTTATATTTCAGGGTGCGTTCTGATTTTTCTTTTTACATAAATATAAAGAGGAAAGCTTTCATACTACAAAAAGAATTGAGCGCGGAATAGCGCAGATGCTAGGCCTAATGTAAAAAAAAATACGAACTTACTGCCATACCTATTTTTTTTCAAGCGCTTTTAATTCTGATTGTTTTTAATGTTTAATAGGTGCAACCGGGGTCATAGTTATGACCCGAAAACAACTTTATGATATTATACAACATCATAAAAATAAAGATATGAGCAAAAATTTAGAATATTTAGAATTTGTTTTTTTTTTTTTTGCTAAGTCGAGAGAATTACGCTGAAGAAGAAGAAAAACAGTTTAATCACAAACTGTCTTACATAAAGTCAGAGTTGGACCGCTGCACATAAGAAAAATCACATCTTTTTAAAAAATTGTTTTCAAGGTGCTTTTGAAATACCCACAGCAACAGCTCGATCGGGCGGCCAAGGAAGTTATCAGTCTAAGCCAGGGGTTCCCTGGGGGTCCATGTAATATTCTTCGGAGTCCACAGGGATCTCATTGAATCACACTTATTTTAAAATGATTTATTATTAATTATTTACCAGTGTGCATAAATGCTTCATAGAATTTTATTAAATTAGTTTTCATTCAAAATAAAGCATAATCATTTACTATTAGTAATATATTTGTAAATTATATCGTTGATTATGAATATAATCCCTTTACTTTTTCTTTTATCGAATAGCTATGAGGGGGTCCATCAAAAAAAAAAAAAAGAAGGGAAAAGGGGTCCATGGGTAAAAAAAGGTTGAGAAACCCTGGTCTAAGCAATCGAAGTAAAAGGCGAAAGACAGAAGAACCTCCGTTGTGCTGTTGAGACAGAACAGTTAACGTTTGCTACTTACGGGAAGTTTCGAGCTGAAGGCAATACCGATATATCTCCTATGAGAGCAACGAAATATAGGAATGCCTACAAGCTTGTACAAGAAGAACGACCACGATTGACACCCTTACAAACACTGGCAATGTTCGTTGAAGCTGGGCTTTCGAGCAAACAATATAAATAATTAGAAACATGGATAAAAAATTATATCCTTGCTACTCAATTTTACAACAGGTGAAAAAAATACTGCTATCTAGTTTCTGAATCATACAGAGCGCGAGCCATATGTGCTGAAATAAATTTACAGAATTTATTGGACCAAACCGCAACACACATTTCCAAGAAGTACGAGGTAAATGAAATGAAACTCTTGCAATGAAAATAGTACATGGATATTAGCAAATTGGAATGGGATGGATCGCAGCCAACTCAGTCTAAGCAAAATTTTGAAATCTAGTCGGATTCCATTGCAAACATTTTCCAAAGTTCGTTTGTACCTTTATAAATAACTTATGGCATGAACAATAAAAATATTATTTGGCATAATCGCGGGTATTATCGGCCTATAAGAATAAGATTTGTTAAAGAAAGTGCAGACATAACTAATGAAGAAATTCATTATATATAAAGTAAACTAAATGCATTAAAAGCAACAAAGGTCACACTAGCAGGCAAGAACTTCTCCGTACAACATACAATGATTCTGTCAATGATCGATGTCAAGGTGTGCAATGCTGCCAACCACACTACATCAACAATGAAGTGTTATATCTGCGGAGTTACATCTGAAGATTTCAATAACTTTGCAAAGGCGATAAAACTTAAGCAAGACACATTGAGATTTGGCTTGTTAATATTGCATGCCAGAATTGCATAGCACATTGCCCCATTTGTCCTATAAACTTAAATTTACAGTTAAAAAATGGCATTTTAGAGCCGAAAATGAAAGAAGCATTGGAAAACATAAAAAATACTGTTTTCAAGAAGAGTTCAGAAGACAAATGGGACTAATCGTAGATATTATTACGCCTGGATTCGACCACTCCAATAACGGGTGTCAATTTCAATCTAATTTATTATTTATTATTCTTCTGATTAAAATTAAAAATTGCATTTTTTCTCTCTAAAAGTATGAAAGGAGTCTTAGAACTCCTTTAATTTGTATGTTAGCTCACTGTAAGTAGATTAAATGCAAGAAATAATTTTATCTGTTTTTTTTTTTGGTAAAAACACCCTACGGTGCATCAGTCGCATATGGGTCAGAGACTTGAATAATTGGGAAGAGAGAAGAGAAGAGCAAAGACTCCTTGCTTTTGAGAGGAAATGCCTTAGGAGAATTAATGGGACAGAAGGGAAAACAGAAGAACTTGCTATCAATGAGACAATCGTGGATCACATAAAGCCATGTGGAGAGCTTTTCAATCTTATCCTAAATGCAGCTATGAGTACAAAACGTAAACTTGGACGTTGTATAACCAAAATGGATTAAAACTATTTTAGATAAACCTATATTTAAAATCCAGACCATCGCACCAACAGATAAAACGAAATGGAGTCCATGAAAGCCGTCGAGTGAGACGGAGGAGACAGTAGTTATAGTGAATGCAATCCAAACTTCATTTTAAAAAACACCATCAGTCAAATTGTCCGTGGTAATTTAAAATAATACAAAAAAATATCGGATTTAAAAAAATAATAATTAAAAACTGCCTGATTAATTAATTATTTAATTAATTTTGATTTTAGCTTCAAAAAACAATAAAATTTCACAATTATAAAGCTATCTTTTCTTAGAATATACTTTTTGTCATATTATATTTTGAATAATATTTTTCTACTCGTGTTTCATACTTCTATAGTAATTGCAAACCTATCTGGATATGTTGTGTTGTTTCATTTTTGTATTGTTACTGATATATAAATATAATTGATATTTTTTGTTTTAATATTGATATTGATCCTTCAGTACTTATTTAATTTTCAATTTATTGTTATAATTATTTCTATTCTTCAGCTATCCCGCAATGTATGCCATTAATATATTATCCTATTAATTATAGTGTTTTTCTAATATACTAAATAATATAATTCTGTTGTACACTGAATTAATTTTTATATTACTTATCCAAAACCTACAGTTCCTAACTGTAAAGTAATAAAAATTATTATTATTTTATTATTATTATTATACATGTGTTTATCTCAGATAAAGTCCGGAAGCCTTATAGGCGGAGAAATTCATCTCAAGCCATCTGTTGTAGAAACCTGCGGGTGATATGACATGTTTGTAATAATACACTTTTCTGGATGTTTTTGATAAGATTTTGTTGCAGCCCAATTTTTTCTAAATTATCAATAAAATGCTTTGAAACAATTCCGGTCGCCGATATCACCAATGGTACTATTTGAATTCGTTGCTGCTTCCACATTCGCTGCATTTAAAATGCCAGATTTTCATACTTTGTACATTTTTCAATTTCATTTTTGGAAATGTTTTGGGACAGTGGCACAGAAATGTCAACTATTGAAGTTTGTTTCTCCACTTTATCAACCAAAACAATATCCGGACGATTGAAGTCAACAGCATTGTCAGTAACAATCGGTTTATCCCAGTAGAGGAGATACCGTTCCGTTTCAAGAACTGGATCCGGCTTGTACTTATAGTATGGCGGGGCAGAAGTTAAAATTCCAAATTTGAGAGTTAACTGCTGGTGAATAATTTTAGCAAATTGGTTGTGTCGATTCAAATAATATGAATTTGCCAGCATCGTGCAGCCTCCAATTATGTGATCTATAGTTTCCGAAGCTGAATGGCATTTTCGGCAAGAGTCGTCGTCCGGTGTTTTGGTAATAAACTTCGGATAGTTTTTTGTGCTTATCACCTGATCTTGAATGGCATTAATAAATCCTTCCGTTTCTGGGTGAAGGTAGCCACTCGTTAGGTATTGTATCGAAAGACTCTTAGTCGCCTGTTCTTCGTTTAACATTGTAGGGTATTTCCCATGTAAACGTTTTCCTTTCCAGATATGTATTGTATCCCCAAGAGAAACTGGAGTATATGGCATTCTTATCTGACATAAATTTAGAGGAGTGTAGTTATTGTCAATGGACGCAATGCAATTGAAATAAACCTTTGTAGATTTTAAGAAATAGTCTCTAAGTTTTTGTATTTGTGTTTGGCATAATCTAGAAATGTTTAATAATCCTCTACCTCCCTCTCTTCGTGGTATGTACAGACGGTCAACTGAGGATTTAGGATGATGCATTCGGAATTTGGTAAGTAATGTCCTAGTGTTTCTGTCTAAGGCTTCAAGATCAGAGTTACTCCATTTCAGGATTCCAAAACTGTAGGTTAACGTAGGCACAGTCGCCCTTATTAAATTTATAGAATTTAGCTTTGTGTTGAGTAATTTGGAGAGTCGTTCAATATAAGTTTTCTTAAAATGCTCCTTCAATTTAGTGTGACAAAATTTTAAATTTTGTTCAAAACCGAGATATTTATAAGTATCTTGTGATGTTAAAACCCTGATTAGAGTGTCAGTGGCCGAATTCCCCGAATTATCCTGCTTCCCTCTTTTAATCATAACAACTTAAGATTTGTCAAACCCAAACCCCATTTTAATGTCCTGGCTAAAAATTTTTGTCGTTTCAATTAAGCTATTTAATTTGGAAGAGTTTCCACCAAAAAGCTTAATATCGTCCAAATACATGAGATGGGTACTTTGACATTTTTTGTTCTTGACATCCATCTTGTAACCAGCAGTTGTTTTATTTAGAAGAGTAGAAACAGGAGCAAGGACCAAGCAGAACCAAAGCGGACTGAAAGAGTCCCCTTGGAAAATACCCTTAGCTATTTTCACATGAGGAACAGACGTGTTACCTAGTTTAACAGTCGTAGACCAATTGGACACACATAAGCGTAAGAAATTAACAATAGATGGGTCACATTTGTAAATTTCCAAAACCTTAATTAACCAATCACGCGGAACCGAATCAAAAGCCTTTCTATAATCAATGTAACAAATTGAGAGGTTGCGGTGTTTATCTTGTACTTGCTTTAACAAAATGGCATCAATAGTTAATAGGTCCTTACAACCAAAGGAGTTTTTTGCACACCCTGCCTGTTCCAAAGGTAAGAGGTCATTTTCGCGGGAGTGTGAATAAATTTTCTGTGCAAAAATAGCAGTGAGTAGTTTATGTAGGGTTGGTAAACATGTGATAGGTCTGTAACTTTTAGCATTCTTTGGATCACCAGATTTATAAAGCAAGGAAGTAACCCCGGTGGTGAAAAATTTCGGCATGCTCTCTGGGTGATGTAAAGCCTCGTTAAAACCTTGCTGAATAAATGAATGAACGGATGAAAATCTCTTCCACCAAAAGTTCTGGATGTTATCAGCACCTGGCGCTTTCCAATTTTTGGTCCTGTTAATGGCCTCTTTGACATCTCGAAGCTCAACATGTATTGGCTCCTAAATAAAAGAAGTTTAACGTGCCGAAATAATTCAAAATTAGATATCAATCCCAGGCACAAAGATAAAGTTAGGATTCGCACCTTGAGTTGTCACCGGGAAGAGACTGGGA
>JAFIDM010102512.1:0-18006 GCA_023159025.1 Thereuonema tuberculata | reverse complement strand
ATAAGGATGTTCTCCAGTTCTTCAAACATGAAGCAAGTAAATCTATATCAGATCCATTGCTTTTATAAAGCCTAAGTATGTAGAGAAGCCAAGAGTGCGGAATTGAGTCAAACGCCTTTTTATAGTCAACCCATCCTACTGATAAGTTACGTTTCCTTTTTTTTGCTTCTTGCAATACAATTGAAAGGTTGAGCGCAACAGTGGTCTAACCCTCTTTTTTAAAGAACTGAGATATTGTATTGCAAAGTTGACATAAGCCTGTTTTTCATGTGTTTCTGTTACATTCATTTTATTTGTATCAGTACTTACTCTGAACCTTATTAATCTTAGTCATATAAGACAAAATGTCTTAAGATGAATTGGAAAGGCTGAAATTAATTAAATTCTGGTACTTGAAACATCACAGAATGGGTTAGACCACTGTTGCACACAACTTTAACAATGAATTTCAAAAAATCATTTTCCATTTTAGAACAAAATATAAACAATCCTTGAAACTTACAGAAATATACTTTTATTTACTACACTAGTATTACAGCCACTAAAAATATCATGACATATAATAGGAAATTAATGAAAATAGAAGTAATAAAAAATCATGTGTTTGAATGTAACCAGGTTTATCAAAGTCACCAATTTCACGTCTATATTAGAATATTTAAGAAATATGATTTAGAAACAAAAATAAACTTCATTGTGATTGTTTCTCAACCTTTTAGTACTTGCGACCTAATTTTCAATCACAATTAACATCGCGAACCCTCCCGTTCAAACAAAAAAAAAAAAAACCTCCAAACCCATCTGTTCAACCAAAATAAAAAAAACCTCCAAACCTATCTTTTTAACCAAAAAATAAAAAAAAAAAAAAAAAAACCTCCAAACCTAGTTTTTTAATAAGATTTTTTTCTCGATATACTCGCGCCCCCCCCCCCTTTAGTTTTTTCACGCCCCCTAGGGGGGCGCGCCCCTCAGGTTGAAAATCGCTGAATTGTACATAATCAGGTAAATCAAAGAAATCATCTTCATGGCCATGTCCTTCCTGATCAGCAACGGAACAGAGATTATTGAAGAAACCATGATGTATGGGTGGTACATATTTTAGAAGCTCTTTGATATCTTTAAGTTTACTGGCTTTGATTGGCCTTGGAGATTTGTGTTTTACAGGAAGCTCAATTTGTGCAAGATCAAGAGTGTGTTTCTCTCTGCGTGGTTTTTCCGTAGTGACATTTACTGATCTGTAACTCTCTAGTTCTGACAGTGAATGTTTAAAATGACAGTGGTTGTTTGTGCACGTGACTTGATAGGCCTGTTCTGATTGATAGAATTGGGTTAGACCATGGTTGCACTAGAAATTGTTACTATTATTTTGAGAACAAAAAATCACAAAATCACGAAAAATGTTTCTATTAAGCGTAAATCAGTTCTAATACATAGTTCAAGGTTAATGATAACACTTGGCGTAGTTAACTCTATTTCGACCTCGGAGAGGGTTAGACAACTGTTGCACTCAGCCTTTCAATTGAATCTATCACAAACAGTTCTTTACATAGGCGGATCCAGGGGGGGGGGGGGGGGGGGGCTATAGCCCCTCCCTTTAGCTGCGAATATAGATTGGATAAAATATGGTATCCAAAGGCTGCTGCCTGATAGACATTAATATTGCCATGATGACGATTTCAATTGCTAATAAAAAGCTGGCGTTAACGTGCATTTCAGACACACAGGTATAACAGCCCTTCAGAAAAGTTAGCCCCCCCCCCCTTTGAAAAATCCTGGATCCGCCCGTACGTGGTTCTTTACATCCTTGCTTGCCTTTATTGAAGCCATTTGGTTCTTCAGCGAGTAGGCTATTGTTAACAAGGTGGTTGTAAATCTTTTCCGATAAGATGGATGTAAATATTGGCAAAACTCCGAAGGACGGTCCCAAATTATGAACGCCTCCGAACGGCGGTCCCAAATTATAAAAACATATTTAATGGCAAATAACAGTATAACTATGAAGTGTAACACTTACCCAGAGTTATTAGACATCAAATCAAATAGTTTTGGCTCAACATACTCAAGTATTGTCCGAATATGTTGGAATTATGAGTAAAGCGCCACTGGAACGCGGACAGGTAGCTCCTAAATAAATCCCGGCTCGTTCCACTTTGGTATCGAAATACATTAGCATGACTATTTGTCCGAATGCAAAGCACAGTTTGCAAAAAACGATCCAGCACGGACACTTTTGCTGGTCTGACAGTCTCGACACTTAAACGAAAACCCTTCACGTGCATCTGCTCGCCGCACCAACGCCATAGGCTGGTGACAGTCTCCACAGTCGCTGCTGTTTCGGATCAACCTATGTTTAGCAAGCCATGTCAACCATTGCATACTGTCATGCATGTATCCGTAAATATCTCGGGGTGAGCAGTCCAAGACTTGTAAAGCATTCCGCTGTAAAACTGCATCAGTAATTACTCTCGGAGCTTGCGGTCTTCCAGCCATGGCACGTTTAAAGTGATTTTTAAACAAAAATATACAATGTTAGATAAATGGATAAATAAATGTTTAAATAGGTTTTTATAATTTAAAAAGGTGTTCATCGTTAGATAAATGGATAAATAAATGTTTAAATAGGTTTTTATAATTTTGGACCGCCGTTAATAATTTGGGACCGTCCTTCGCAGTTTTGCCTAAATATTTTATATAAAGTAGGGAGACAAGTAATAGGCCTGTAGTTTTTGAGATTTTGTGGATCACCCTGTTTTGCCTTCATATACGTGACACCTAAAGTGAGAAATTTTGCTAAACTGATGGATCCTTTAATGCTTTTTGGAACTCTCCAGATATAACACTATGTTATTATTATTATTATTATTATTATTTTTATGTTTCAAACCTTGGGTTTCCCCAGCAAAAACAATATGGCGGGTCAAGGACCAAAGCACATACTGCCAAGTGTAAAGATGTGTGCAAGAATGATTAGGGATGTGTGCTTGTGTCCATAAATTTCCTGACTATGCGTGTAGTGTTGAGTACCACAGCCTTCTGCAGTTGTGCATAAGTGTTTTTGTGAAGTCCTAGTGTGCTGAGACTGTGGTTATTATTATTATTATTATTATTATTATTATTATTATTATACAGGACACTACAAAACAATGTGTATCACAGCTGCCAGTTCTTTAGCTGGTGTTGGCCTTCAAACGCATCGAATTCTTCCCAAGAATCTAGGATGTCGTAATGTATCGGCGCAAAATATGTGCTGATCCAAGCAGTGCGGCTTTTTGGAGTTGACCGATGGAGATTTTGTCAATATTTAGATCTTGTAAGTGCTTACCAAGGTTTTTTGGTATAGCACCCAGTGTGCCGATAACCACTGGAACCACCACTGCCGGCTTGTGCCATAATCGTTGAACCTCGATTTTTAGGTCTTGATACCGTGTGATTTTTTCCAGTTCTTTTATTATTATTATTATTATTATTATTATTATTATATTATTATTATTATTATTATTATTATTATTATTATTATTATTATTATTATTATATTATTATTATTATTATGCCTCAATTGAATTTTGTTTATTATTGATAAATTAATCTTGAGATAAAATAAATTATTTAATTTGAGACATTTTTCTGAAATAAAATTTACTTATTGACTGATTGAGAAATAGAACTCAAACTACAGTAAGAACTTTAGAATAGCGAATAAAACGACCCCGGAAGTGAGCATTTGAAAATGTAAATAAAACTCGGACATCCTCTTGTTACGCCACGGGACAATTTCAATCTTTCTCAACAAACAAGCAAGAATTTTTGAATTTCAGCATTAGTTAGAAGAATAATAGTTGAAAAATTAAAAATATCTTTTCGTATAAAGCCAATGTGGTTTAAAGGATTGGTTTAAAAATAAGTGTCCAAGGGACTTCCCCGCCCAGAAAGATCAGCTGATGTTCCGATGATTCATGTTGTAAATCGAAACTGAAAGAATAATATTCAGATCAAGGAGAGATGTCGTCTCTGGCTGACGATTGTAAGTATCCTGGAGGGAAAAATACAGAATTATGCTTAAGTTAGACAAAATTCTTTCGAAATCATTTTAATTGCTATTTATAGCAACCGTATATGTAACGGAGGAAGTAGACACTAACCTTTTTAAGGTTACGCAGTTTCATGAAAATTAAGGTTCGAGTTTAGGATATTTTACGTGTAAATAGAAGCTATGGCACGATGACTCTTTAAAAATAGTTCTTAAAGAAAGTATTAGCATTAACTTTATTGTTGATTCACAAAATCATTGACATTAATATTTTAATCCTTTATTTTAATTTGTCAATGAATTTAATTTTCAGTTATTCTCGAAATGTCGATGCCCAGGAAGCAAAATAAACGTATTAGTTTTCTTTGTATAATTGTTAGGTGTCGAATAATGATACTGACATTTTATTCTTTTCCTATGAGTGTGAGGGATAAAGGAGACCCTGTATTCCGATCCCCTATCTTAAAATGCTTAGAGTAGATGTCATTTCTTTTTTTTGTTTTTTTTTTGTTGTTGTTGTTGGATGGAACCTTGACCCATTTGAATTGTGAAGATGTTTTCTTTTTTGTTGGTTGTCTCTACTTCACTGCCCTCCCTCCCCCTAGTAAAATACATAATATATATTTAATATATATATAATCCGGTTTTGCTCCCAAGTTACCTTTCTAACAATTGTTCAGACTAACTCTACAAATCTTTAAAACAGTAGCATCTTAAAAAATGTTTCAAATAGTTATAATAACTGTTACTTTTCATGATAAGTTATAATAAAGTTATTATATGCTTTTCAAATGACTGAGATACTCATTATCTTGTAATTAAATAAATAAATAAGGCATACTTTTCTAATAAAACTTAATTTTTATTTTAAATTGATAATTTTATATATTCATCTGAAATTTTTACAATTAATATACAATTTGATACATTTGAAACAAATAAAAAAATATGTTTAATGAAATTGATTAATATTGGAAAAACTATCTTATTTCTAAAATATTTATTTAATGTACACATAAGAAAGTAAGTGTAGAATGTATATCTTTTAATAATGGCTTCATTACATTATGTGAAATTATCGTACATGGAATCAAATAAACAAAGAAAGAAAGAAGTATTAGTCAATGTAGTTTTATTATTTAATCAGATAGTTTTTAATATCAGTTGAGCTTCAATCCTTTTTTTCCATTGCAATTGTACATTTGTAAAACATGCATATAATATTAATTAAGGTTCTGCTATTCATGATTTACTTGAATTCAGATGGCTTTTTATAATAAGAGAAAGGGAAAAAAAAAAGCTGCTTTTAAAGCTAATATTTACTCGAATGAGGTTATTTATTACAATAAAAGGGTGAGACTGTGTTTACAATTGACATCCAATACAGCTGTTTCTCGCTAAACTGGCAATCATCAGTTGAGAGTAGTCACTGTAGACACCCAAGGTCTCAATACAGAGGTGAATATAAATGGAAGCAGGAATGGAAATGACACCTCCAGAAAACTAAGTAAAAACCAAATACACATTAAAAATAAAGTAAACGAAATGTGCATCAAAAATTCTTAGAGGCTGTCGGAGGGCAGCACAAGAATTTCCTTTACTTTCTTTTTAATGTGTATTTTGTTTTTAGTTTAGTTTTCTGGAGGTGTCATTCTCATTCCTGCTTCCAGGTTATTTTTCAGTGAAATACTACATCCATTTCTGTTATGAATATATTTACATAATAATTTGCTACAAATAATTACAAGAGTAATTTTTTTTTTTTATTATTGCAGTGTAGTATTAGATAACTAATTTATGTTTATGATTTCATTTAGATAAACTGAAATAGTTTTGCTGATTACTAAGGCAAACAGAAACAGTATTGTCCAGACCCCTAGACAAACATGGACTTGTGAGGCCCTGTCTACGTAAGTCTATTTGTTTTTATATTATGTGACTTTCTTACTTTTATATATAATTATGATTTTTTTTTTTTTTTTGAATTTGCATAAGGTTTGTCAAAAGCCTAGGTTATCTGTGCACGAAACTACAACTCCGTTGAAAATTTTACATCAGGTTATCAAGATACATTATAATTAATGAAGCTTAATTTTTGCTTGTGAAACATGAAACAGAAAAAACAAATCAAGCACATCTTACAGTCAGGTCTTGAGTTGTTTTCTTGTTAGGCAAGTGTTTCTTATTAGAACTCATCAACCAGCCCTGTCTTTATTCATAATCAAAACTGTTATGAGTCTTAAAAAGTATGAAATAGCTGTTCTCGATTCTCATTAGTCATGGTTGTAATGTGCGCATTATTCCTTTTTTTTCTTTTTTTAAAATACATCAAAAGCATTGTTTGCATTATGAGTAATAAGTGATGTTCTTTAATATACATACCATATACTCTTTCAAAGCTAACATTGATTTCAAGATGACTGGAATAACTGTAATGGCAGCTATTAATTAGAAAACAAAACATCCTCAAGTGATATTCTCCTTCCCTAACTTATTCATATGTGTTAGCTGTTATGTATTTTCAAAGTTAACATTCATTACTCTGAATTCTTTTAAGAATTGCTAACGATCAAATTGAATATTTTACATTGCAGATTTGCCTAGAAATAATATAGGTAGCTTATTTGATCGATATTATTTAGTAGTGGTTAAATTAAAGCAGTACAATGTACATAGTAAGGAATTAATTGAGGAATTTTGGTTGGCACACGCATTACAGGAATGACCATTTAAAATTAGGTGTAGCATTTTGAGGCTCAGTGTTGAAAGTGCATTTGGCAAAGTCTCAAAATATTAAAATATTGATTCTTATATAAAAAGTGTGTATTGAGCAAAATTTTGCAAATGAGCAGCCGTCAAAGATAATCTTACTATTTTCCTCTTAAGCCTCCTGTAAGGTACTGTAAATTCTGTGACATATATGCTTTACAATGCTGACTTGGTCTGTATTTTTTTATGTTTTTTTATTTTAATGCAGATTGTGAAAAACTCTTATACTCGTTATGTTATACAGACCATTATAGTAATAAATAATAACTAAAATAAATAGAAAGATTTACATTAAGTTCCAAAAACATTAACTTAGCTAGCAAAATTATTACAATCAATTTGTGAAGTTTAAACATTTAGAATTTATAGTAATAATATGTGGCATTAAGAGAATAGCAAAAACCACACAACAAAATGGAATTTACTTTGTTGATGATGCACTGAACATCCAGCTCTTGATTAAAACTATTCTGGATTTAAGTAAAATTTTATTATTTCTATTTTTTTATTCTTGATTTGACTTTTTTTATTTTATCTGCCTAAATTTTTAATTTATTCATTCCATTCAAATTCATTAAATGCCATTTAATTTTACTTCAATTATTTTTTTGCTTTAATAATCATTATGATGAATTATAATAATTAATTACATTTTATGCTTTAATAGCATTTTACATTATATTTTTATTGCAGAAAAAATAATAGAAATGGCTACATCTTCATTTCCAAAGCGTAAACCCACGGCAGAAGAGCTTTCAGCTGAGTCTTTGGCTCAGGATCTGGATAAATTAATTTTATATAGTTCCGAGTCATGTTCAGTCACTTTAGATGAATGGTTGGAATTAAATAAACCTTCTGAAATTTCAAGGTAAAGTATTTGGGTTCTACTTCAAAGCTATCTCTGTTTAAATCAGAAGTTACTTAACGGCTTTCAGGCTAACAAGGTTTTTTTTATTTTATTTTATTTTTTGTTTTTTTGGCTTAAGTAGATTTTTTTTTTGTCTTAGCTAGAAAATAAATATGAGTTATTTTTAAAAAAATTCAGAAAATTTACATAGTGACAGGAACACTACTCACACAACACAATTACTTGTGTTATGCATTTAACAGATATCCCATCATTTTTATGATATCTATTGGATATGTAGGTTACGTATAACATACATACAATATAAGTTCAAATAAATTTCCAATATACATCCATGTAGATATCTACTACACATCTATTCTATAAATAATATACATTCTGAGAGATATCTAATATAGATATCCTATGTGTAATATATGCTCTAAAGATATTTATTATATGTTTATTATATATCTAAAGTATGCATGTCTATTAAACATCAGTGACCAATAGTATATTTTATAGATGTCCATAATATCTCTATTAAATTTTCAAACAATGTCTGTACTACATCTACTAAACATTAAATCTGTAAAACATTATTTCTACATTAGACATATTATAATTTCACATACCTACCAAAACAAGTTTGCACTAGTCACATTAAAGAAAGAAATCTTTACATGTTTTATAAATGTAAGTCAGATACTGTTTGGGGATTTAATAAACATACTAGAGATGTCTATTTGGATATTTATTAGACTTTGCTACACTTCTCTATAATATAATTATGAAACTTCTAGGATGAATGGCAGTCTAAAAAAATGAAATTTAATAAAATATAAGATGTATTTTGTCCCGTTTTTCATATGCAAGCTAAAATAAAAAGGACAGCTGTCTTTTGCTTATCAACTAGCATTATAAAATGAACAGCATAATGGATATGAAATTATGGAACTTATTCCACTAATAAGAATATCCTGAAACTAAAACGGCAGCAACGAAAGTTAGTACAGCGTTCAAATTTGGTCCAGATTTGTTAACACAAGGGGGAAAAAAATACCTTGATGAAAAGGTATCTTGGACTCTCTTCTATATTTTTATTAAATTAAATTTTGAGTGTTTTGTAAGTATAAAACAGACTTCTTTTACAGCCTTGCATTACCCATAAGGTAGTCTATGAATGTGTGCATTTCTGTCTTTTCTTTTTTTTTTTCCCCCATTTATGAATTCACTTTGCACATATTTTTCCATTATTATATTGTTTACATATGGAATAAAGTATTGGTATAGTGATACTCTTGATTTTAAAATTGATCTTATAAATTAATTACTGAAATACTAAGAAAAATACTAAATGGATATGGACACCTCTTTTACATCAGTAACAGTTTAATGTATTATCATAGCAGTTGAAATGCTGTATGAGCTATAGAAACAATATCTGTAATCAGTAATCGGTTGCTATGCATAGAATTTTCATTGCCCTTTTCTAAAGTGTCCTCTGCTATTCTATACTTCTCTTGGCAAGGTTATCATTTTCATAAAGGCAGCATCTCTTAAAGCTAGATCTTTGCACAAAGTTTTTTTTGCAAACTGTTTGCTAAATTAACTTAACAGTGCAGTCTAATATGAATCTAGGTATCAAATTAAAGGTTTTTTACCCCCTTAGTAATTCTCTCAGCAAGTACCTTAATAGGGGAAGGCTTCGTGCGAAGGCATCTTAACCTTCGAGAATAGTCAATTCACAATCTAATTTACATAACTATTTTTAAATTCTAATTAAAAACTATGTAAATTTTACCTAGAGTTCGAATCGTCCCAAGCACAACTGACAAGTCCATTGTCCACTGTTCTGTGTTTTGTTCTGTGTCATTCCAATGAGTTCCCCTCGTCTCTTGCTTTTCCCCCTTCGGACCTTTTCTCCTTTTTTCTCTCTCTTCCTTTGATTTGATTTTCCCTTTTTTTACAAGCAAAATACACCCCCCATCAGTCTCAACATTCCAGGAGAGGGAGCGTATACTAAAACACACACAGTTATATCCCTAAGGGAACTAACACAATTTTCACTAATTCAAACTCTAAATTAAATACAAATTCAACACACACTTTGTTACACAAATCAAGATGAGCTAATTTCAGGAACGAGGATATTGTTAGATTGTTAGATATTGTTAGACTACATAATACAGGACTGTCGCGATTTAGGTTTCATCTTTTGTACAATGTTTTCTAAGTTTTGTAGTTTCTGAAAATTTAATGCTCTGAGTGCTTCTGCTTGTGTCACCGCTTCACTTTCAGTATCACTGACGTTATCCTCACTTTCTAATGCATTGGAATCTAAAACTTGCGAAACAATTTCGAAAATCAAAGCTTGAGAAGTGGTAGCAATATCATCGTTAATTCTCACATATTCACTTTCCCCTTCTACAGCACAGCCGCGATTTCTGAGATCTTGTATTAACACAGGTAAAGGAATATTGTCTTCATCATCTTTTTTCCTAGAATTTGAGGGGATGAAGTACTTTGTGAAAAAGCTGTCCCTTCCGTCAGAAGGAGAAATGACGCCGATAAAAGATCGTACCCATGGAAAAATTCTTGGAATTGAATCAGTGTGGCCCTGAAATCATAGACAAAAGTGACCTTATATGTGATTACGGTATTTAAGACCTGACCATATATCCGATAATCCATATCAAAGAATTCCTATTCAATGAGCCGGGACTTCAGAAAAGTGACCTTATTTGCGGGTGACCTTATATCGAGGTCCAACTGTATATTTTAAACTACTTGTTTTGAACCTCTCAATTTGAGCGGCATATCAGGAGTCCACTTCATTATTAGATCTAAGCCTGTTGTCTCATAGTGAGTATCTCCATATTAGAGAAAAAGAAATAAATGTAATACAGTGGAACCTTGGACTTCAAACACAATCCATTCCAGGAGATGGTTTGACCTTTTGGGTTAAAATCCCCATAAGAAATAATGTAAATTGAATTAATCCATTCCAGACCCCCAAAATTTACTCAATATAAAATATTTAAGTGTCTATTTCAAAAGATCATGCCGGCAAAAAATAATAAAACTAAGTATATTTAATTTAAATACGGTAATTGAATGTATTTGGGTTTTTTTTATAATAGTATATACATACATAAAAATATTGTATGATGATAAATCCTACTTATAACAAATGAATTCTTACATATGTTAGTAACTGTGTTCTGTAATTATTAAAAGAATTGAACTTTTATAAGATACTATAAGTATCTAATTATAATCTAACTATATAAGTATCTTATAAATCTTTCAAAGTTTCCTTAAGCAAAATAATCATTTTATAGAACGAAGAGCCCTTTATTAAATTTAGTAGATTTAAATATAGCGTATGAAGGAATAAGAAGATATAAAATTCTAAAGAAGTGTTAGAAGAAAATTTTGAATATAAAATTTATTGATGATCATTCAATAATAATAGAAGGGATATTACTGTTTACTGGAAGGTGAATTACCTTTCTTCCATCTGGAATCCACTAGTTGAGAGTTGTAGGTCATTAACATTATCACCACTTGATTTTTCTTTGGAAAAAAACTGTCTAATGTCATTTGTTTTTGTCTATTTTTTAAAAAAAATTTTTGATCGAATTTCAAACTGGATTTTCCTCGAATTTTTTGTTTGAGTTTCAAGTTCTCCGAATATCAAATCGATCGAAGTATGAGGGTCCACTGTAGTGCCAAATTAGCAAAGGTGGTTGTGTAAGATTTAAAACCACATCTTTTTTGCAAAATTCAATTTGAGAATAATGCCTTGTGGATTATGTATTGACAGCCAGTCTGTGTTTTGAACTTAGTAGTCATATCTTGATTTTCTTAGAATATTTCTAACGTATGCCAAATTGTAATCTCCCTAATTTGGAAGTTACTGTGTTAAAATGCCCTGAAGATTCCTGTTTTGTTATATCTATCATAGATGTGCATCTAATATTCAAGCATTTTCACAATTCTGTTCGAAAATTATCAACATTACATTTTCAAAGTCTCATCAAATTGTTAGGCCATTCCATCTTACTGGTCATTTTAGAAAATGCCGTAATGCCACTCAGACTTTTAGAGTTCATATAATTACAATGATGAAGACATGTCCATGACCAATGTTCACTTTCCTATGCTAAGAAAGTTGTAAGTAATTGTATGTCCTCCTCCTACGTACCATTGTTGGTGCCTGAGATGGTCTGCCTTATTTGAAGTTATTATGCATATTGTTTTCACTGAAATTCAACTGTGTTACTGAAATTTTTTATAATTTCATATGGTAGCTCTCCAACTCAGTATGGCAGCAAAGTGAAATTGCAATGCTTCCATTTTTTTTTGACACTTTTTTAGTTTTCATACAGACTGACATTTGATGTATTTGTAGATGTTTTACAATTATTAACCTTTTTTCTACTGGTCCCAATTGGTCATAAAATGTCAGAGCCTTTACCTTAACCTTTCTAAGGCTGACGTCACACTACGCGTTTTTGCCACTGCACTGAAAATGCTTCAATTTGAAGGGATGACTACAACACATGCTTTTCAATGAGAGGTATCACACTTGTGCAGTTTTGCCAGTCCACCAGATGCTGCCATATCATGTTGCAGTGTGGCAGGAAGAACGCACAACTGGACTAAGCCAAAATGCATGTATTTGAGTGCATGGTGTCAGACTATGCAGTTTAACCACAGCAATTTTTAGTTTCTCAGTTGTTTTCAAGTCCATTTTTTTCTTTTTCAGCTTTCCCCACTCAATCTTATTTTTGACGTAACAGATGTTTTATGTGGATAGATTTATTGCATTCATTCATGAGAGGCCATCACTGTGGGGAAAAGAGTTCAAAAGGATATTGTGATAAAAATTGCCATAATAAACCATGGACAGAAAATTTGCAAAATGAGAATTGGCTGGAGTTCGATATAGTAGAGAGAGATGAGAAAAAAATGTCATTTTATTTACCTTTATGTTCACATGCAAACATACATATAATATTCCTTCCTTTAGTGTTGTGCCATCGTTTTTTACCTATTTCAAGAACAAAATATGGAATACAAATCCTTGGGCAATACTCCAGCTACCTCAAAAGGTATTTGACCACAAAAAAAAGGAAAAAGAAGGAAAAAGCATAAAGCAAAAATAACAAACCCTTTAAAGGGTTTGTTATATTTGTTTTTCTTCTTTTTCCTTTTTTTGTGGTCAAATATCTTTTGAGGTAGCCGAGTGCTGCCCAAGAATTTTGTATTCCACATTTTGTTCATGTTTTAGTTATTGAGGGGTCACTGTTTACATTACGAATTCCCAATTCCTCCCCTTGTACACCTTTTGAGTCTTGCACTGGCTGAGGAGAGCTCAACAAGCTCGAAACGGCTGTCCCATAGCCTCAGCTCAACTCAAAAAGGCATTCTTATTTGAATTAACAATAAATTAAGAAAATTAAGATAGGAGAATGTTGTAAATTAGAAATTAGTAATCAGACAAAATCTAGAAATCGGGCACAAATAATCTTTAATTTGGACAACATCACACTACAAATAGCTCTCCACTTTTACTACTTGAGAAAAACTAATGAGTTCTTATCCCACTGTCCATTTTGACGGGATAGTATGACTCGTAGATGTGGTCCTGTCAAACTGCATTCCTCATAGCCGCAGCAGCAGAAATGCATAATGTGACACCTAAAGACCTGATAATGATTTCAAATGTGGGATATTAAAGGCTCTTTCACTTCATTATGTGGATTAAATTGAAACTCTTCATTTTCATTAAATCACTAACTTTGTAGGTAAAACTAAAAATTTACTGACTATGTTTCATAATAGTACAAAAAAATGTCATTATATTTAGATTATAAATCGTTTCTAAATCAGAATCCCATTATATAAAAATAGGTCAATTATTACTTATCAGATTTCTGTCTTTTCCAGTATTTCTGTTAATGACCAAATATTTACTCTTTTAATCCCCTTACACTTTTAGTTCCTTATACTTTTAAGTTATCTTAATCTGAACCATCAATGGTCCATTAGTAATGCACTGGGCTGCAGAATGGAGGAATGGATTCAATGTCTAGTTGTCCTCAAGGTGGGTCAGAGGGTTCACCCAGCCTTCTGTAAAATGGATACCAGTTTTCTTTCCTGAGAGTTAAAGGCAGACAGGCATCAGTGACCATCCGACCTCGACTAGTTCCGATGGTTGTGGAATGCCAAGGCCCATATAGGCCCTTAGGATACTTTAAATTGCCTGAAAGCATATTAATAGCTTTTATAAATAACTAATAGTTAAGCTGTTAAAAATTAAAATTAAATTGTAAGTTCATAATTAACCATCATAGAGCTCATTATTTAATATAGTAAAAATTAAACCTAAAGCCATAGTGATATTAATGGACAAAGTGAGGTAAAAAGAGAGAGAGAGTTTGAACATTGAACAAGAACATTGCTAAGGGCTATTTTACTGAAGAAAAAAGTAGTTTTATTTTCCCACACTGTTTTGATGATAGTTGGGGCCTTTTAACAGCAACACAAATTTACATGCCAAATTTTCTTGTATTAATATCAAAAGGTCTCTTCAAAACAATATAGAGTAAAAAAAAAACGCTGCATTTTTTCTTTAAAGTTAAAGTTAAGAGATTGATCTGTGTATTTAGTTAAGGTATACTTTTCTTGACAAATCATTTATTAGATTGGAACAAACTAGAATCCAGCATTTGTGAAAATTAGCAAATACATGTAAACAAAAATATAAGAAAAATTATAAAGATTAATATAAGATAGAAATTTGTAAAATAATTTCCAAATCCTAATTTTACAAGTTTCTGACAATATTCTGTCAGATCATGAAAAGTTTGTAAGTACCATCTAAAGCTAAATGAAACATTGTTGAAAAGTTATTAGAATGTAAATTAGCAAACCTAAGGAAGCAAAGACTTCATAAAGCTGATGATTAGAATGGTTCCAGATTGAAGCGTTTCGATGAGAAAAAAACAAAACAAAACTTAAATTCCATAGCTTATTAGATTATTTAAAAACCTAATTATTTGACAAAAAAGACATGTTTGTTAAAAAAAAAGGATGCAATCAAGAAACACTGTAAAATGAGTTAGTCAGTCATCATCGGTATGATTCAGGCTGAATTAGATGGAGTGGGCAATTGATTGAATTGATAATTTATTGAAAAGGTAATTTTTTATATAATTTAATAAATCTTTATATGAACTTATGATTTTCTATAAATCGCTAAATTTCAGTAAAATAAAGCAGATGTGCATTTTCTTCATGGTAAATGTTGGAAGCATATAAATATCCAACTTTAGATATGGTTCTATCTGCTTGGGGTACGATCTCTTAGTATTTTACAGGCCTCACAATGAATTCTCATTATCCCCTTTTATTCTTGATTTTTTTAAATGAGGGGTCACTGTCTTGTTCGTTTGTCTGTTTTGTGTATTGTCCTTCTTCACCGAGCCTGTGGTAAAAAGGCCTGTGCATGGAGAGTTTCTTTTTAAAAGTTCTTAATTTACATATTTGATGATTCATCGTAGCATTCATTAAAATGGATCTTTATGAAAATATATATAATTGATTATCACCCACCATCTTAAAATCTAGAAGTCTAAAGACAGATTTTTTTATCATTTTAGTTAGTATTTTCAGTTCTTCCCACAATCTAGAGATGGTATATGAAGTATTGTATATTCTCTCATGTATTTATTTTGATAAATCTCTTTATTCACGTGTATCTTTTTATTCACTAACAGGTGGTTCATAAATTACTTACTCAAATTCTCAATTGATTCCTTCTATTCTTCACATACAATTAACTGTTTTGTGTTCACTTCATCCACAGCACTTAGAAGTATTCCTGTTTTTTGAAAGCAGCTGAGGATTTCAACTCTTCATTTCCAATGTCATCTATCTATTTAGTTGTACAGCCATTGTTCTTTTCCACAAGATTATTATTCAAGCCCTATTCTCCCAACCTTGAATTGAATCTTACAGTTTAACTCTTATCAAGAAATATCTTCCTAAGTTAAATCTATCTAATTTTATCATGGATGCATACACATATGGGAAGAGAGGGCATTTGCCTTTCCCTCACTGAAATTTTGAAACTTATAATTTGATTCTCGTAAGAGTATTAACAGATATATTTATAAAAATGGTAAATTTTATTTAAGTTCTGATTTCTCATTTCAATTAATTTGTAGAATTTTATAGTATAAAACACTTTGTGAATATATGTTATTCCCCCCTCCCCCTTCCCAACATCCTAAAAAAACTTCTGTGGGTACCAGTGAGTTTTATATTCCATTTTTTGTAGCTCATTTTTAGTTTGGAAACATAATTACTCACAACTGTATGGAATTATAACTTATTTTTGGGCATCTTTTGTATCTATGATGATAATTTCCTTTCAACTTGCTTCAGTGAAGCATGTAATATGTGTGTAGAAAGATCAGTCGCCTAATCTGATGCTGGGGTCCCAACTTGTAATTGAGTACTGAAGAGAGGGTATCAATAAATCCGGAGTCCAGACTGCACATGTTAGGGAGATTTAGATATTAAGAGTAAATATGTATGTAATGGTTTCTACCTGCCTTATACAACATCATCAAAGATTAGGCAAAATGAGCATGTAAAATTATAAACAAAAATGCAGAAGATAGCTGAATTGTCCAAAAATAATGCAAATTATTATTAAACCAACAATACAATGAGCCATACTTATTGATTTACTAAATAAATTAATAGACATGGCTCTTAGTATTATTGGTTTTATTTATATATCAGTGAATATAATCTAATATAAATAAAAGAAAAGTGAAAAATTACTATACTAGTGGAGGGCATTCTTGTTCCTCTTCGGGTGGTGGGGGATTCGGTTCGAATTTTGTCTTTACTTTGATATCTACTTTAAATTTATTTTGATATCTACTTAAATTTAAAGTATCTACTTAACTAGTGATGGTTTACTAGCGACTTTAAATTTAAAGTAATATTGATGCAATAGTCTATGATCGAAAAGTCAGATTAGTCAATTAACCTTCCCAGATTGGTCAATTAAACTCACCATGACTGGTGACCCGAGAGGGCAGGACTTCAAGCGATTGGCTCACTCTCCCAATGGCAGACCGAATAGGGACCTCTGACCTCGCATGACCCATCACTAGGAACCAGGCCTTCAGGCCTTTTATTGCTTTGACCCTTTTTTTTGTATCAACCAACCATATATATAAACTTGTATATAAAATGTAAATAGATGTGTATTTATTATGCCAAAATATCGATCGTAGACTCCACTCTTTTTCAACCACACATCATTGGTGCTGAAGACCCACCGACCCAATGACCTACCATACTGAACCCCACCACTGTGAACCTCTCCGCCCACTAGATGACCATATTCAAGCCATTGTTGCTGCCCAAACACCGGCAACAAGAACTAACCCCTGCCCTACGATACTGAGAACCCACACCCTTGTCTGGTGCCTCAACTGACTCAAAGTCCCCTTGCCTGTCTATGATACTTTGAACGTGTATCCTGCTTCAACAGGTGGATGGACGACAATAAATTGGCATACCTGCTCTTCGCCCTAATGGACACTGTCCATCATTGGTTTGATAACAATGAAGCCACCATCTCTATCTGGGCCTCCTTCATCACAAAGTTCAGCAACACTTTCATGACACCCCAGCACATCACCACAGAGACCAAACGAACACACTCCAGCCACGTATAGCTATCACAAGAGTCTGGGAGTCATATATTCAGGATGTGATTCACCTCTGCGGTAGGTTGGATCCTCACGACTGATAGTCAGCGACTCCATCACCTCCAGAAAGGTGTAGACACTGACATACATTTAGTGTCGTTGGCCCGCCATGTGTCATCCGTTAGTGAATTCGTCGCAGAATGCCATCGATTACAGCATCAAAGCGCCTGCCGCATCACACCTGACCATTTCTCCAACCACCAGCCAATTATAGGAACTCTTGGCCCACAACACTACCAGCCAGAAGCCCCACTGACTACCTCAAAAACTAGATTTCCACCTTAACTGCAGCTGCCATAATCTCACAACCCTCATGACCAACGGACAGGGCGAGCAACAGCCCTGGAACAATCCCATCATGATAACCAGCCCCATCTGCTTCCGCTGTAACCAGCTAAGCCCAGTGCTATTGTCGGGAACCTTCCTTCCAGCCACAGGCACCCCTATTACCCAACCCATGCCGTCTCAGTCCTTCTGCATCACCTAACTGAAAACGCCATAGCTGCTACAACAACTCACGATCGATGACACCATTTCCCACAACATAGCCTCCCCCC
>JAFIDM010102511.1:0-18007 GCA_023159025.1 Thereuonema tuberculata | reverse complement strand
TCGCACGGACGAAAACACGATTCCGGACCTATAGAGTTTTCATTATACAGGGTGTTTCAAAAATACACGGCATAATTTCAGGTATGTATTTCCCACATGTAGACAATCAAAATAGTTCATTACAACATATGTCCGGAAATGCTTCATTTCCGAGTTATGGCCTTCACAACATTGAAAATCACCGGAACGTTTTTCGTTCCGCCGGTCGTTGCCATTACAGAAGATGTTCAAAATGACCACCTCCTGCTTGAATACAGACCTCACATCGATGTCTCATTGAACGTTTTTCTTTCCGCAGGTCGTTGCCGTCAAAGGACACATTAAGAGGGCACTCTGACAGATCATTCCGAGGCGAAGGTTAAATTCAGTGGTGTGTTTGGCGTTCGACTGTGTGTCATGTACACAAATCAGGAGCTGGCAGAGATGCACTTCATGTACGGTAAGGCAGACGGCAATGCTGCGCTGGCTCGTCGTTTGTACCAGGAGAGGTACCCACAGCGACAATGTCCAGATCGGAAGACATTTGTAAGTCTCCATCACCGTCTGTGCGAGTATGGAAAATTTCACTCTCCTGGATTGGGAAGGGGACGACCAAGGTCTACAACTCCAGAAGAACAGGAGGAGATTCTGGAGACTGTGAACAGAACTCCTTCTGTCAGCACACGAAGGTTAGCGTTGCAAGTGAATGTTCCCCATACGACTGTCTGGAGACTGCTGAAAGAGCATCAATTGTATCCTTATCATTTGCAACGTGTACAGGCGCTGTCACCAGCAGATTACCCTGCACGAGTTAGGTTCTGTCAGTGGTTCTTGCAGCAGTGTGCTGCAAATCCGAACTTTCCTGCCTTAGTATTATTTACAGATGAAGCACAGTTCACACGAGATGGCATAACAAATTTCCACAATCAGCATGTATGGGCGTATGAAAACCCAAATGCAACTGTTGTATCTCATCACCAGGTGCGGTTCTCCCTCAACATGTGGGCCGGTATCATTGGTGATCGATTAGTTGGACCCCATGTACTTGTAAACAGACTTACCGGCGAGCCGTACGACTGAAGTGTGCAGGAGCGCCGTCATGCAAGAAGTGAGCGTGCTGACGATCGATCAGTGGAGTGTCGTCATAAACATGAGGTATGGTGTTTTCCAGGAAGTTTGTGTACGCCTGCCCCGTAAGTCTGTTTACAAGTACATGGGGTCCAACTAATCGATCACCAATGATACCGGCCCACATGTTGAGGGAGAACCGCACCTGGTGATGGTATAAAGAACCAACTCTTGCTCTGGCCATTTCAATCAAATTATAATCAGTGCAAAACTGCAAATTTGATTTTTCCATAAATGGCAACCTTTAAGAAGAAAAACATTAGTTAAGTTTATGCTTTTAATGACTATTTGTAAGTAATTATAGTATATTTTACTCGACTTCTTTTTTGAAACAAAATCTCAAGTCAGAATTGAAAACTTTTATTTTTTGATCCCTTCTGAAAAAAAGTCTTTCAACTCAGATTCGCAGAAGAAAAATTCAAGATTTTAAACTGAAACATTTTTGGAAACTAGCTTTTACGAAACGGCTAAAGCCCATTGCACATGGATCCGCAAATCGGTCGGTCGGATCCATGTGCAATGGGCTTAAGGGGAGCGCATGAGACCAAAATTATCATAGTGAAATGAAAACAGGTAAGGTGAATGAGGGTGATTTGGAACACAATTTAAAAATAGGGTGAGTCGAAATTTACATATTGAAAACACCTTCATTTACCTTGCCTTTTTTCATTTCAATATGATAATTTTGCTCATTACACATGGATCCGACCGACCAATTTTCGGATCCATGTGCAATGGGTTTAATGTACAGTTAAAATATTCTACTATTCAAAGTTCAGTATTTTTGAGTTAGTCAGTTTTTGCAATTTTTTGTTTCTAAACTTCAATTAAAAATGAAGAAAAATACTGAATGAATCAACACTGATTGTGTAATGTAACTTAGCATAAAGTGTGTATTTCTTTGAAACATAAATCAATAAATAGAAGCTGAGAAATGATCACAGGATAAAATAAAATGAAGTGCTAAAGAAGTTACTTAGACAAAGACTTCCACTAAGATTCTACTCATCAATAGAATTGAATTATTCCATTTTGAAGATTTAAGATTCTTGCGATTTAAGATTGAAAACTACTTTAATATTTAAGAACAACTTTTTTTATTATAATAAAACTGTATTTAATTTAATACTCTAATATAATAATTTTAATATAAAAAAATATAATATTGTATTCAATTATAACTTCATTATAAATTCATTATTAAAATGATACAATGATTAGAATAAGTTTCTAAATAAATAACTCAAACAATCCTCAATTTCAGAACTAATTTAATTCGGAAAAGTTTCGGATGTAACATATTTTACATGCTTAATTTAATTCCTTAAAAATTCATGGAATATTCGATTACTTCCGATTTCCTACTGTCTTTCCATCCTTTGTTTTTATTTACCTAGAACTAAAGTACAGGTTTACTGGATTTATAATATACTCTTTATTAAAATAAAGCTATTGTATGCTTTGTGATTTTTGTAGATGATTCATTATTTTCTTCATTAATTGAGGCCCTTAGAATAGGAGAGTCATATCCGTCAATATTCCATTTTTTCCTTTTTTATCGTAGCATATACTATGATCTTTCTGCTTTCGTTCGAGTGACTTTATTTGGTTCATACGCCTCGGAAAAGAACGAAATTTCCATTGAAAAAGTCAGGATGTTTAGCCTTACGCACTACAGCCAAAGTTTGAACTCGTTTTTCTAGAAACTAACTTTTGGCGCCTTTCCTATTCTAGAAGATTCCTCAATTCGAAATTTCCAAACAAGTGGCTTGAAGAAATGGCTAAAGAGAAATAACTGATATCTATACAGTGCGATATCCTATGAATAGATCACGTGTAACTTTCAACAAATTGGATCTTTCTGGCAAATTTCTTTTGTAAGTTAATCCCCTAACCTTTGTTTTACTCAATTACATAAGAATTCAATAAAGAAATTAGTTCAGCAATAGATATTGTAATTCAATTATTATTATTAAATTATTTTTATTTCGGTCCAACTTGAAACAAAAATTAATAGAAAAACAAACCATAAACACTTTCTGTTCTTTGAATTTATGAAGAGAAGTGAAAAAGAAAAAATACACTATAGTGCGACCACCTTAACGTGACGATTCGACGTCAGCATTAGCCTCTCTCAGAGGTTCAGAAGAATATTACGTTACAGCTATAAAACAAAACCTAAACAAAAATTAAGTTTTAATTTTCCAATTCCTTTCGGAAATAATCTTCAACCTGTTAAATAATGTTTCGAGCACTGCTCTGTAAAATACTCTTGGGCGATATTTTGAGGGAAATTAATAGAGACCTGTGCTTTGAGGCGCGCTTGTTTGTGATTGGCTGAAAAACAGATACGTCATAATCACGTCGGATTCTTTCCGATTGTCACGTTATCGTAGTCGGACTCTGAATGATTCATTCAACTTCCTCATCTTTAATAAACAAATAACTTGAAAGGCATTCTTTCATTAACCAACTGTATTGTTTTCTATTCTCAAAGTTTAAAGGTTAAAAGAAAAAGGAAATGAAAGACTTAATATGAAGCTCTCCATATTTCCTGTTGATTTTCTGGTTTAGCTTCTTTGTGAGCTTTTGAGGTAATTAATTGTTATCTAAGATAGATCACTTTCAAATAATTATTACTAATTTACACATCAATTCGGCTTATGTTATCAAGATGACTTATCTAATTTTGTTTTGTATGTTCCAAGATACATTAAATTACAGTGCTTATTTTATCCAAGTTATTTGTTATTTATGTGCTATTTAAATTACACAAGTTATTTGTTATTTATGTGTTATTTAAATTGGCTCTGTACAATCAATGAATTGAAGAAAATTTCTAACCATTCGTTACAGCGCATCGGTTGTCATATAATAAGACTAACAACTCGGCCCTTAACGAAACCTGACGGTATCAACGGGAAGCTGTGTTAGTTTCGTTATACCTTAGTACTTACCATATCCCCTACATTTCTTAATTCTTACCTGCAGTCTAGCGCCTCCTCTATCAAATAATTGTAGCAGTTTTCTAAGCATTCTTTATAATCTTGTTTTGAATAACAAGGATTAGCTGTTGTATTCATGTAATAAGTCTAGAAATGAACAGAAAATATTCCATTATTATATATTAATAAATAGAAATAGTTTTTCTGATTTCAATTGAAATATTTTCTCTGACAATTTACCTTTTTTAGCATCAAAAACACCACTGGATTTGTTGATTTCTGTAAATAATTCATTTCGGATGCCACTAAATGATGAACTGCATGATCAGAATGATGAAAAAGAACCTTCAACAACCATATAAGCAAAAGTTACTTTAAAAACAAAGTAATGTTAAATAACAAAGTAGTAAATAAATTAAAAATGACTATTTTTCAATATTTTCGTTTTTAATAGCAACTATTTCGACATCAAACTACTACAAGTCGTTTTAATTTCAATTAAGATCTCCCTTATAGTACATAAAAAATATGTATTCATCAAACCCATTCCCAAAAAATTCAAGATTGCCAAAATCGTAAGATTTTCAAAATAAACTACATTTTTCAGTAATAAATAATTTTAACTTGTGCAAATATCATTACTTTAAGAAATTTTCATTATATTTCAATCCCAAATTTAATAAAGGTTGCTGTTTTCAAAATAACAGGGGTTTCAACAACGAGTATATTACTGAAAGAAGGGCGAATTCAAGCAAATATAGCGTGTTTTGATACCTGTAAAGAATAGAATATTAATAACCAAACAAGACTACTATTTAAATTAGTTACACACAGGAAAACCTACGGAAGAAAACTCATTGCGGATTTTTCAGAAATGAATTATGGAATTGAAATCATAAAAAAGGACTTATTTCAATAGAAAGCAAATGGAGACGGTGTGAAAGGAAGGAAGGAATTCGCAGAGTAACAATTGTACATTGAAAAATTACATTAATTATGAAAATTAAAGAAGAAAATTACATCTGGGATGTAGATGGGATGACAAGAAATTCAGTTAAATCTGCTGTTTCTGTAGAAATCCCAGTCGCGTAAGAAGACAGGAATTGTAATACCGAAGCTAAGACACCGCCCTGAAATAGTCAAAGAATCATTTGAGAAACAACCCTTTATAAGCCAACAAATCTACACGAAAAAGGATCATTTTGCTTTTCTATTTCACATTTAAAAATTACATCAGTTTAAAAATATATTATAATATAATTTTTAGTACGAACTACTTCAGTATTATTTCAGTTAAAATTTAATTATTATTTAAAATAAAAAAAAGAAATCCTAAAAAATTAAAAGGGAAATAGTTCCGGGTTATCCGAGCCGTCTAGATGGTGGTCTGCCGTGTGGCTGTTGTGTCGGAATCTGGGTTCGAATCCCGGTTTTGGTATAGCTGTTTCTTTCTTCGTGCGTTTCTCCCTGTGACTAAAAATCTCAGGGAGATTATTCTGGACGTGTTGTGAATCTCTTCTTGACTTTCACTAGCTTCACTCTGACGTTGTCACATTAAGCTAGTTCCATGGTCTCTAGTTGGCCAAATTCCATAAACATAGGAAAGAAAAAAGGGAAATAAACTTACATTCATAAATTTTTTAAATATTTTTTTAATCAAAATTACAATCATAAATGAAACAATTAAATAACAGTTTAAAATTTTAATTAAGTTTTAATTCATTAAAACCTTTTAATGAAATCTCTCTTGATTAAAGTGAAATTCAATTTTAAGTAGAATTTTCCATTTATTGCTTTAAATTTTTTCTATTCTTTATGGTTTTCTTTTAAATTCACAATAATTACTTTTCATAATATTTTTTTCTTTAATAATTTTAATTTCGAAATTAAAAAGCGTAAACTATCTTCAGAATTGAAAAAGTTTCAGAAACGATGGTGGTTCCATTTCTATGCCAAGATGAACATGGTTTTCTTGGTTCCAAATTACGGTTCCTATATTGATGTAAAACTGTAATAGCAATAAAAAGAATAATAATAATAGGAAAGTACCGCAATTTCATCAATATACTATATCAATATACTATGTACTACTTTTGAAGAGGTACATCTTACTTCTGTTTTTGTATTATAAAGCTAACTTTGCCCTACCAATAGTAATAATCCAAAAATTCAACAATTTTTATCCAATCTGAAGTGTGGTCTTCAATTTCTCAACTTTAATTTTATCAAAACTGAACAATTGCGAATTAAAACAAAAAGAAAAGAAATATTGCAATTTTACTATTTGATAAATTTTTAATTTTTTGGAAGTCCTAATTCGAAGCTCTAATATGCAGCTTATCTTTTTCGATGATTGGACTGAAACAATTTCAACTCATTTATGTGAAGAAAAAAGATAATTTATTTAATTTTGCGGAAGTTATTAAAACATTAAAAAATTGATGGAAATTAATATGCAATGTATTTATAACAAAATACAGAAATCGAAATTCAAAAATAACTATTGTAAATTAGATGTTCAAATTGAGGGGGTCAGCTATTTATGTAAAAACATGATATACTCCTACTGGAGAGAAATATACATTAAATTTAGATGGAAGATGGATGTATTTGGAAGTCAGGTAAATATTGGTTAACTAAAGAAGAAAGGAATTGTAGGTTAGAATGCAATAGCTTAGAGGAATGGAACCATATAATTATTAAATGTGAAAAAATGAAAGAAGAAAGAAAGGTTTTAGAAAACGAAAAAATTTCTAATAGGAGTGAATGGTGGATTACACAGTTAAAGCAAAATAGAATTAACGAGGAATTACACTACCCTACAGTAATGGACCGGACACCGGCATATTTACATAAAATCAGACGAGATCGTCTAAGTGCATGTGCGCACGTGATCAGTGAGTTTCAACAGGCATCAGGAATTACATTGCGGAATACATCACAATCACAATACATTGCGGAAGGAATTGAACGCCCTTAAAATCCACAAACCACACATCTCACCGTTCAACAGAACCGCCAGACTCAAGTGGTATTTGCAAAGTCTTACTGAACTGTAGAGCAGTGGAAAACAATTTTATGGAGTGTAACGTGCCTCATCACCTTACACTCTCTTCCAGTCGGATGGACGTGTTTGAGTGTGGCGAATGCCAGGCGAACGTCTTTTACCCGAGTGCATCGTTCCAACTGTGAAGTTCGGTGGTGGGGGAATCATGCTGTGGGGATGATTCTCATAGTATTGCCTGGGACCATTGCATGTTGTTGCGGGAATCTTGAACTCCGAAGGCTAAAAAAAAATGTAATTTTTATTGGTATTCAAATTAAACAAATGAATTAAAGACAGGAGTGTTTAAATTAAACTTCCCTAATTAGGTTTGTGTATCATTAAGTATTCAGGTTTTTAGAGTTTAAACAACCAGAACAAAAGTTGCTTCATTATATGAAATATTGGTAGTGCTTGAATGCAAATAAAATGCTTTAAGTCATAATGAATAAATAATATAATGAAACTACAACTTCTAAATGTTTACCGTTTTTGTATAAAAAAATTTCAATTTTTTATCAGCGGTAGTTAAATCCCGACGACTCCAATGGTTTGGACATGTTCAGCGGATGGAGGACTCCTGAATGCCAAAGAAAATATTGAGTACCAAAGTCTATGCCAAGAAAAAAAAAGGCAGACCAAGAATGAAATGGCTTGACAACGTTGTACAAGATCTGAGAAAGATGAATATTGTTGGTTGGGGACCGATGACACAGGACAGAGCACAATGGAAGCTCGTTATTGAGGAGGCCAAGGCTCACACAGGGCTTTAGTGCCACAGATGATGATGATGATGAGTTAAGAAAATAAGCGATAAAGACCTCCTATTCTTGCTCCATCCGAACGTCCACTGTGGATATTAAGCCTTTTAGTAATCCAGTAAATCGCGAGTATTTTGCAATGATTAAAATGAACTGGATTGCTTAAGAAAGAAATACAGATTTAAATAAATAAAAATCTGAGCTCATCGAAATCGCATTGGCGCCTGAAAGTGCAACAATATATTTGTAATTCAATGCACGGATTGAATTTTCTAAACATTAACAAAAGAAATCATTGAGGCCGGCGGACTGCTAGCACATGAATTTTGTCACTATGAATTTTTTATTGTTGTTTTTTGCTTTTGAGGGGCCTCTGTGATGCCAATGATTGTTCACAATAGCCTCAGTACCGAGACCTCGCTGTTTACTTGTGACTGCTCCTAGCTGATGATCGCCAAAGAGCATGAAACGACTGTTCTAGGTTGGCAGTTAATAAACATGGGGTCTCACAAATCCGAACTGTTTCAAATCAAAAGATTTTATAAATTAAAAGTAAGAGTACACTTTTCTTTTTTAATAGTTTCAGGATTTTTTAAAACAAAGAAAGAAATAAATAACTTATTAAGGTTTTTAAAGAACGTAGATCTAACGTCTTTTCGGGGAACTTCCTGTTTGAAAGCTGTATACATTTAAAGCATTTTGATATACCGAGGAAAGCGAGCTCCTAATTCTTTAAGAAATTTTATTTATCATAAAAAAAAAATAAAAAAAAAATGCAGCGAAATGAACAGCATAAATAATGATCCTTCATCGATGGCTTCTGAGAAAGGCCGAGGCCAACGCTGAAGTGATTTGAAATTCAAGATTTAAATTCTTCGCCATTCCTGTTTTCTTTTTTAAAATACATAAAATTGTTTGTTACTGTGTTTCCGATATTTATTTTGCGAATAAGTTTTTTGCATTAGTTTTATGCTTGGAGGTCCCATTCTCTTCTCTCCCTTTAATAATAACAACCTCCGTAGTTGGACCTAGGTGGTTTATAGCGACTTCACTCCACTGATGATCGGCAATGTACCGTGAAACAGCTGTTTGGGGTTGTCGCTCTTGCACTAATAAACACTAGGTCCATATTTTAATGTGTTTTATTTCAATCTTATTTATGTATATTTATATGTATCGAACGGGCAAAACTCAAAGCATGTCCTTCGAATTTTGCAAAACAAAGATTTCAATCAATCATTTGCAATCTAGAAAATTTCGCAAGTATAGAATATAAGAATAAAATTAATATTTTAATTTCTTCACTAATGTTGTGATCGAGTTTACAACAATGATCTTCTACATCTGACCTTTTCCCTTGTTTGTTTTTAATGCAATAAATGTATTCTAATACATGTTCTCTGACCGTTCTTTTACTTTCCCCAATATAGAATGTACTGCAATTCAAACATTCTAATTTGTAAATTAGATCCATATTTCGATTGTTTTCATTTTCATTCAATTTATGACATAGTATATTTTTTAATTTATTAATATATTCCAATGTTACATCGACATTATATTTTCCGCAAATCCTTTTCAAATCCCAAATTCTTTTATTCAAAGAAGATATTAGGCCTATTATTCTTTCTTTATTATTGTACTGGTTCATTTCTTTAATTTTGAGATTCTCATATTCTCTTAATGCCTTATTTACGAACCTTTCATCATATCCATTTTTTCTTTCAAGACAATTTTCATTTCCCTTATTTCATTTGTGAAGTTCTATACAATCTATTTATATAGTTTACCATTATATTCTTTTTTATTTAATAGCTATGACGTTAACTAAAATTTGTTGTGTGGTCACTCTGTGACTCTTATTTATAATGTTTTAAGAATAAATTATTATTATTCTTTTTAACTAAACAAACATCTAGAAAATTTAATTTCTCATTATTCTCTTTTTCAATTTTGAATTTTATGTCAGAATTTTTTTTTATTAATGATCTTAAAACATTTTGAAATTGCTTATTAGTTCCATACCAAAATCAATTGCTGTATTTACAGCCTTAAAAACAGGAGGAAGGGTCAGATGTAGCGGATCATTGCTTTAAACTTGATCACAACATTAGTGAAGAAATTAAAATATTACTTTTTGGAAAAGGACATTAAAACAAGAAAAATAATGGAAAGCATGATAATAAGAAATATCAAAAATAGTAATTTTAATAGGAATGATGGATTAGAAGTAGATAATGTATTAATAAATTTTGTAAAGACATGGTAAAGAAATGTATCAATAACAAAAAAAAAAAAAAAACAGCAAAAATTGAAGAGTTTAAACAATTGTAGAAATACTTTTGTTCAGATAATGATCATGGATTGTAATATAATAATGTCATTGCTTACAACTTCTCTATGTCTAGGAAGTGTATATGAAATGTAACACCTCGATATTTATTGTTAATGATAACAACTTGAAAAAGGAAAAAAGAAATATATTTTTCCGAAAATTCGTTTTTTTTTTATTAAATATATTTTAAATACATTTTAAATATATTATTTGGTGTATTTAACGTGTGTGGTAAAACTAAGAATTGAAAGAAATACCCAGTAAACACACTAAAAACATTTTAAGTTATAAATTTAAGAAATAATAAAAAACATCGTTCCTGACGATGGAGGACTTGACGCCTCTGAAACTGTCCAAGGATCTCCTTTTAATTATGTAATGTATGTTTTTTAGTGTGTTTATTGAGTATTCCCTTCAAATATATTATTTTTAATTAATTCAACTAAAAGAAACGAGATTAATTCCTTATAATTTTTTATTTCCTTAATTTTAATAAGGTCACATCCCGATGAATAATGATGTTTTCGATTCATTCTAATTCTTTGTATATCTTGATAATTCGGTTGAAAGAGTAAAGACGAATCTATATGACTAAAATCTTTTACTTCTCTGTCTATCTGTCCGGCGCAGTTGTTAATTTCCTGTGAAAAAATTCCTATAATGAAACATTTGCGACGGGAATCGAACCTTTTGGATCCGAAGTCAGACGTCTTATCCATTAGACCACGGGGGCTACATTCAAATTGTTTCTTATCACTCTCTTTTTGTGTGTGGCGCAATGAGAGAAGAGCCAGAGAAAAAAGAAAATAACTCATTAATTTTAGCCTACTAGTTTAAATTTCTATGATATACTAGATTACTAGATATAAACTTCAATATTTTATTTTTTTTGCTTCTCTCCGTCAACTATGGCGCGCGCTATCAAATAATGAGTTCATTCAAAAAGGAATAAAATATCACTTTTTGCCATAACCGCTTGGAATCGATTCTTCTTTGATTATCTCATACTTACCAGGGGAAGACAGGGGGATGGCTTAGTTCTTAATATGATTGTTATCACAATCTATATTACAATGTTCAGTGAAATTATTCTTACACTTATTTACTTGTACTTTTTTTTCTATTTCTTATGTATTTCTTATTTTCTTATTTATTAATCTTTAAAAAGTACGTTAATATCATAATTATTTACAAGATTACGGATTTCCGAAGAGTTCTTTATATTATTATTTGGTTTTTAGTTAATATATTGGTTTAAAATTTTCCAAATAGCAATATTAGGGTTTGGATCATTCTTAATTAATTTTCTAAAATAGTTGGTTTTTTTGTTTGTTTATAATAAAAATTATTCGCCAATTTCTTTTAATTCTGTATTCGCTTTCATATTTCTTATTTGCTTTGTTATTCTTACATTTTTTAAATAAATAATTTTTTTCTTCTATATGTGTTTTAATTTCTGAGTTCATTCATGACTTTTCATAATAGTTAGAATTACCAATTAGTTGGAATATAATTATTAGTAGAATGTCTTTTTGAATATTTTTTCGCTTTTTTAATTTGTTTTAATAATTTATTTAAAATTTTATTTGGATCTTGACTGTAATTTATTTTTATTTCTTGAGTAAGATTATATATTTTTTTATTAAAATAATCCTCATTTAAAGGAAGGTTATGAGTTTTTAAATTTTTTATATAACCAGTATTAGCGATTGTAGAGGTGATAATTTCCAGTAAAATACCAAAATGATCAGAAATATAATTATCATTTTGGTATAATTATGTTTGCTTGCTTGTATTTCACAATTATTTAATTTCGAAAAACAATGATTTATACAGTAGAACCTCGTTATAACGGACTAATTGGGGCTGAAGGTTGTCCGTTTTAATAAAATTCCGGTTTATAACAAATAATTCTATATTTTTAAATTTAAAAATATTTAAAAATTTAAATCTAAATTTTTTTTTCATTAAATGATCGATGTTTAATCGCTTGCTTGGAAATGTAAAATTCGTCAGATAAACATATGCATACTTTATTATTATTATATTTTTTTAAAAAACTGTCCGTTATAAGCGATGTCCGTTATAATGAGGTCCGTTATAATGAGGTTCTACTGTATATGTTTTAGATATCGTAGTTGTTGCACATATATTTCCTTCTTCGTCTTTCGCTTCTTTGGCCGTCTATTGCATCTTTGGGTTACCCTCTGATCTGGGTTGGTGTCATGAAGGGTATCCGACCGTAAAACCCCCTTGCCAAAACCGATTATTATTGAGCAAGAGCGCCTGGCTCATCAGTGACCTCACAAGTGTGGGAAAAAGCTGTAGGAGATGATGATCAGAAATATCCAATACCAAAATGATCAAAATTGTAATTGAATGGGATTTTCTGATCATTTTGGTATTATAATTATCATTTTGGTGAAGTTATATTTGCTTGTATTTCACAATTATTTAATTTTGGAAAACAAAGATCTATACTTGTTTTAGATATCGAAGTTTTTGTACATATAATTCTGGTCGTTTTATTAATGATACTTAAAACCTAAGTTGTAAAAGTTTTGTAAATATTTACCTACGTCATAAGTTTGAGTTTTTTTGTTAATATCCATATTTGTGTCTCCAATGACTAGTTGATTTAAATATATTTTTTTTTGTGTATCTTATGAAGATTTTATTTTAATTCTTAATGAAAAGATATTTATTAGAGTGGGGAGGTTTATATATTACATATATGAGGAATTAAAACGACAAGAATTATCTTGAAATATAACAAATGATATTTTCATATGTTGTCACCTGATCTTTATCCATACTAAATAAAATAAATATTCTCTATAAAATATCATTATCCCACCTCCTTTTGAGTTTATTCTAAGGTCATTAATGGAATTAAATCCAGCAATTTTGTAATTGGAAATTTCATCAATCTTGACGTTAACTTCTACTAAAATTATTAGCTTTATATCTTCAATTTTAGAGTTTTCATTAGAAATTAAGAATTGAAAATTTGAACGAATACTTCTAACATTTAGAAATAATATATTGCTACTGTGTTTGACGCCAGTCCAATTTTCAAACTATCCGTAATATTTAACTTTCCCAGATCTAGTTGAGTAATTGTATCCGCCATGAGATATTTATGTGTAATAACGTCCTCGCACTTTATATATAAAATTTTAGAATTTTCATTTTTTCTAAATAATTAATTTTTTTGTTTAGTATTTTACAGTATGTCTTTTGGGTAGATTTGTATAATAAGGAAAAGGGGAAAGAGAGAAAATTGATATTATTATAAATATACTAAATATTTTTTTGTGATATTAGAAGAATAAATTCAAATTCAAATTCATTTTTTCTTACAAGTATTTTATAGTTATTATTCCATATAAATTTAGAATTTTTTGATCTAGCTTCCATCTTTGTTTTCCAGAGCAAATTTTTAAGATTCTGAGTAAGATTTTCATTAATATTGATTTTCTCTGTATTGTTATTACATAAAGATTAGTTCATTTGTTAAATTTTTAAGTTTTGTTGTGAAAACCACAGTTCCCTATCCTTTCTTTTTTTAAATTTAATTATTATTGGCTTGAATTTATTTCTCCTTATATTTCCATATCTAGGGGTTGCGTCAATTTGATTGAGGGGGTCTTGAATGTTCAATTCCTTTGCAATATTATACAGTATTTCTTCTAAATTTTCATTGTCTTTCTCTTGGACTCCTACTACTTCTAAATTATTTTTTTCTTTGTTATGCTTCTAATTCATTAATAGAATCATCTAATTTTCGAATTTTCTCTCTTTTTAAGGTATTTTCAATTTCCATTTTTTTTTAAATTACTATTTTGATCTTTTTGAGTATCTTGAAATATATCTAGTTATTCCAAAATGTCTTCGTATTGACGATTAATGAATTGAATAGTTTTTTTTAATTTCTAGTAATTCTTTTAGAATATTTTGACCTAGGCTTTTGTCAACACTTACATTGGACTCATCCATATTCTCCTCTAAGGAAAGTGTAATTATTCCCTCATTGGCCTGTTTTGTTAATTCCATTCTTTGTTCTGTTGAATTTAGGTCTTTCTCATCTCTTCTGTTTCTTATTGTAATCTTTTTACATTTGTCACATTTCCAATTTTTATTTTTTCCGGGGGAGTCGGTACTTGCATATTCGTCCTTCGCACAAGCAACGTGTTGCTCCACGCTACATGCGAGACATCTTAATTCAGCCTTATTTAACAACTTATTACCAGCTGCACATTTATTATTTAACTTGTTGTACTCACTCATTTTTAATACTTGATGTCTTATATTTGTGTCTTGAGCCAATACCGTGATCAAACGAAAAAGTTTAAAAAAACTATGGAGCTATATTCAGCACGTGTCCATTTCTCTCGACGCAAGCGCTCTTCTTTCTCAAAGCCTCGTATTGGAGGCGAAACCGGTTGTGAACTTTTTAACTGTATATAGTGTTTTTAACTAGTCTTCTGTGTTGGCTGTCCGCAATTTTTTAATTGAAAAAACAAAATATGTCCAACATTAGCGAAAGTTTTTTCAATATCTAAGTTGTTTAATACCTTAATTGTTTTATTATTTTGTGCATTGAGATATAGGAAATCTAACAAAACACTTAAATATCTCAGGAACATATTAATGGGAAATTTCTAAACCTTTTAATTTAAGGATATGTGGTTGTTAATATAAAAATGTTGTTTTATAAAATAACGTTCAACATTTGTTGAAAATCAATGTAAATTACTAGTTCTTTGGATCCTATCTTAATTTTTGAAAAAAAAAGAACTGAAAGATAGGCCACAAAATATATTTATTAGAGAATACATGGTGAGCTGCGAGCTTCAGATTGTCGTTGAAACGTACATGGTCACTTGCATTCGTGACGGCTTCAGAGCTAAACCGATACCTGTGTACCAAAACTAAGAAAAAATTAGTCCCTTTATTCACAATTTTATTTTTTTCTTTCCTGTACACACCCCTTTTGCTGAATTTCTAGCAACAATCAACTATTCTTTGTATTAAACGAAAGCGACAAAACAACGATTTTCTAACAAACAAAAAAAATCGAAAATCTTGACTTTCTATGCAGCACATTTTAAAGATTAGTGAATGAAGTTTTAATTAAGATAACGGATAGAGCACTTTTTTAATATGAAGAGCAATATTTTGCTTTATTTAGTGAGATTATGGTGGTAATTTGTCCCCTGTGTGACTATCCCTGCGCAGGGCCGGCGCTAGGAGGGAGCGGGGCCTCTGGCGAGATGAATTTTGCGGGGCCCTTGGCAATCCTATTTTAACAACCAAAAAAAAATCTTACTTAAACAACCAAAAAAAAAAAAAAAACCACGATTCTATTTTATCCTCTTTCTTCTAACCAGGTGTGGTCGCCCCATTCGCCACCCCTTAACGCCAGCTCTGCCCTGCGGGACAAACAAAACAAAAAACCTACGTTATTGTATAATACTTCAGATTTTCCCTGTGATTGTCGCATATCCTTACTATCAGTTATTACTATTGAACATATATTTGGTATATTTAATAGCAATCTGTATTAAAATATTCGCTTTGGGAGTTTGCAAAGTCTCTGAAGGAAACCAAATACTCGCGGGGAAACATTGTTCCCTAAGTTACTGTAAAAATACTAAAATATTCGTATTTAAATTAATATAGGTCACTGTTTGATCAATGATCTAAGAGTACTTTGGGGTAAAAATAAAGTCCAATAATTATTTTCAAAAACAATGTTTATTAAATTTGTGATCGGGACACACTTAGGTACAAAGAATAGTTGATTGACCCTCCTATAATTTCTATATAGTACAAAATTGAGTTTATTGTCTTTTCCATCTCTATTAATTTTTTTTTTCACAATTTTATTTTAGGAAAAGATAAAATCATCTTTTTTACAAGAAAATACACATATAAAAAAAATAATAAATTGTAGTCTCCATGATGCCTAAGATTTGTTTGTGTTGACATATGAGAAACTGCAGTTACTTTGGTCTTGAGATTTTTATCAGACAAGTTTTGCATTGAAAATCCATTTTTCTGAATTAGAAGATATACAAACAAGGAAACATAAGCTTATATATTGTAAATATAAATAGTAATAAATGTAAACTTGTGATCAAAAATATCTGGACATCCATCCGAAACCATAGTGAGACTTTTCCGGTAATACACTCCCCAAAAATGGATATTAGTATGGGGTGGGTCTGCCTTTTGCCTTTATCGAAGCCGTGGCTCTGCCAGGAAGACTTTCTACCACATGCCTGAACATCTCTGGATGAATGACAGCCCATTCTTTCAGAAGAGCTGTAGTTAGAGCAGGTCAATATGTGGGACATTGGAGCGAAGTCGACGATCTAATTTCTCCCGTAAGTGTTCGATGGAGTTCTGAGCAGACAAGTCAATTTCGGGATGTCTATTATTCACAAACATTCCCTCACAGACTTAACTTTATGACATTGGAGCATTGTTATGATAGCAGAGTTAAGCTTATAGTCATCACCGAAGTGGTCCTCTACCGTAGGCACTACGTAACTCGTCAAAATATACTTGTACCCTTCCGCATTTACATTGCCATGATATAATACAAAACGGCCGAGTCCATTCCATGAATCATTCCCCCGCCACTCACACAGACTCTGATGCCACCTCATGATTGCAGAGGGGAGTCTGGATATTTTTGATCCCATAGTGTAGATAGGAGAACTAACATAAAAGTGTAAATAATGAAATTTGTGATCACTAGTGAAATAGAATTATTATTTTCTTACACTTGTCAATTTCAGAATATTACATTTACAACAAGTAGGATAGTATCTCCCCAAATTGTAGAAAAAGATTTTTGGACATTAAAATCTTTCTATCAGAATACAAAACATTAAATATATCTGATGTACGTTAAAAAAGGGGTAGAATATTATTCAGTATAAAGAGAAGAAATAATGTAAACCTGAAGCAGCTCTTGTCGACAAATATCTGAGATAATCTGAGTTCTGTTACTTTATCTAATTGCTTCAACAGTTAAGAAGTAACAGCAAATTATGTAATTTCTTTATTTTGACCGCTGCTTAAAACATACCCTGAAACTTGTTGACACTTGTCCAAGAAGTGTAGTTTTTATTTTACTAGAAATTGTACTGTAAGAAAATAGGGAGGAACAGAAGAAAATCAAAAAGACAGTAACCCTGTTAGCCATCAATTGATACAACCATTTCCTACAGTCTATTGCTTCAGTGTTGATACTTAATAAGGTTTAGTTTTCTTGTTATGATCGTTCTCAATATTCAGTATTTATTTCAGAATGCGGAATGTCATACCTAAATTTAGTGCTTACATTGTCGTATAACAGTGGTCCGAGAGTGTCGAACTTAAAATGAAAGTTTTGAGGCTTTACATTGCTGCCAACATATACATTGAAAAGTGTCATAATCTGCAATAGTATTTGTCTCAGACTTCAATATTGGAATGTTGCTGAAACACAACTGGCCTAATTATTTGAAAATTTTGAAGTTTAGACAGAAGGTTCAAAAAATTTGATTTAACAAAACAAATAAGTCTAATCGGAAAATTAACGTGCTGTGAAAATGTTTAAGAAACCAAAATAAAAACAAATTCAGCATCTGAATAAAATTACTTACTCAAAACATCATTTATTGGTTTTGAATAAAAAGTATTTTTTTTTTTATTTATAAAGTTTACTTATAAAGTAAAGAAAGAAATTCTGAATGAAAATTTATAACTTTATTTCATAAAACAAATAGATTATGTCTCTTTCATATAAATTTCTGCATAT
>JAFIDM010102510.1:0-18011 GCA_023159025.1 Thereuonema tuberculata | reverse complement strand
ATAAGGATGTTCTCCAGTTCTTCAAACATGAAGCAAGTAAATCTATAACAGATCCATTGCTTTTATAAAGCCTAAGTATGTAGAGAAGCCAAGAGTGCGGAATTGAGTCAAACGCCTTTTTATAGTCAACCCATCCTACTGATAAGTTACGTTTCCTTTTTTTTGCTTCTTGCAATACAATTGAAAGGTTGAGCGCAACAGTGGTCTAACCCTCTTTTTTAAAGAACTGAGATATTGTATTGCAAAGTTGACATAAGCCTGTTTTTCATGTGTTTCTGTTACATTCATTTTATTTGTATCAGTACTTACTCTGAACCTTATTAATCTTAGTCATATAAGACAAAATGTCTTAAGATGAATTGGAAAGGCTGAAATTAATTAAATTCTGGTACTTGAAACATCACAGAATGGGTTAGACCACTGTTGCACACAACTTTAACAATGAATTTCAAAAAATCATTTTCCATTTTAGAACAAAATATAAACAATCCTTGAAACTTACAGAAATATACTTTTATTTACTACACTAGTATTACAGCCACTAAAAATATCATGACATATAATAGGAAATTAATGAAAATAGAAGTAATAAAAAATCATGTGTTTGAATGTAACCAGGTTTATCAAAGTCACCAATTTCACGTCTATATTAGAATATTTAAGAAATATGATTTAGAAACAAAAATAAACTTCATTGTGATTGTTTCTCAACCTTTTAGTACTTGCGACCTAATTTTCAATCACAATTAACATCGCGAACCCTCCCGTTCAAACAAAAAAAAAAAAAACCTCCAAACCCATCTGTTCAACCAAAATAAAAAAAACCTCCAAACCTATCTTTTTAACCAAAAAATAAAAAAAAAAAAAAAAAAACCTCCAAACCTAGTTTTTTAATAAGATTTTTTTCTCGATATACTCGCGCCCCCCCCCCCTTTAGTTTTTTCACGCCCCCTAGGGGGGCGCGCCCCTCAGGTTGAAAATCGCTGAATTGTACATAATCAGGTAAATCAAAGAAATCATCTTCATGGCCATGTCCTTCCTGATCAGCAACGGAACAGAGATTATTGAAGAAACCATGATGTATGGGTGGTACATATTTTAGAAGCTCTTTGATATCTTTAAGTTTACTGGCTTTGATTGGCCTTGGAGATTTGTGTTTTACAGGAAGCTCAATTTGTGCAAGATCAAGAGTGTGTTTCTCTCTGCGTGGTTTTTCCGTAGTGACATTTACTGATCTGTAACTCTCTAGTTCTGACAGTGAATGTTTAAAATGACAGTGGTTGTTTGTGCACGTGACTTGATAGGCCTGTTCTGATTGATAGAATTGGGTTAGACCATGGTTGCACTAGAAATTGTTACTATTATTTTGAGAACAAAAAATCACAAAATCACGAAAAATGTTTCTATTAAGCGTAAATCAGTTCTAATACATAGTTCAAGGTTAATGATAACACTTGGCGTAGTTAACTCTATTTCGACCTCGGAGAGGGTTAGACCACTGTTGCACTCAGCCTTTCAATTGAATCTATCACAAACAGTTCTTTACATAGGCGGATCCAGGGGGGGGGGGGGGGCCTGGGGGGGGCTATAGCCCCTCCCTTTAGCTGCGAATATAGATGGGATAAAATATGGTATCCAAAGGCTGCTGCCTGATAGACATTAATATTGCCATGATGACGATTTCAATTGCTAATAAAAAGCTGGCGTTAACGTGCATTTCAGACACACAGGTATAACAGCCCTTCAGAAAAGTTAGCCCCCCCCCCCCTTTGAAAAATCCTGGATCCGCCCGTACGTGGTTCTTTACATCCTTGCTTGCCTTTATTGAAGCCATTTGGTTCTTCAGCGAGTAGGCTATTGTTAACAAGGTGGTTGTAAATCTTTTCCGATAAGATGGATGTAAATATTGGCAAAACTCCGAAGGACGGTCCCAAATTATGAACGCCTCCGAACGGCGGTCCCAAATTATAAAAACATATTTAATGGCAAATAACAGTATAACTATGAAGTGTAACACTTACCCAGAGTTATTAGACATCAAATCAAATAGTTTTGGCTCAACATACTCAAGTATTGTCCGAATATGTTGGAATTATGAGTAAAGCGCCACTGGAACGCGGACAGGTAGCTCCTAAATAAATCCCGGCTCGTTCCACTTTGGTATCGAAATACATTAGCATGACTATTTGTCCGAATGCAAAGCACAGTTTGCAAAAAACGATCCAGCACGGACACTTTTGCTGGTCTGACAGTCTCGCCACTTAAACGAAAACCCTTCACGTGCATCTGCTCGCCGCACCAACGCCATAGGCTGGTGACAGTCTCCACAGTCGCTGCTGTTTCGGATCAACCTATGTTTAGCAAGCCATGTCAACCATTGCATACTGTCATGCATGTATCCGTAAATATCTCGGGGTGAGCAGTCCAAGACTTGTAAAGCATTCCGCTGTAAAACTGCATCAGTAATTACTCTCGGAGCTTGCGGTCTTCCAGCCATGGCACGTTTAAAGTGATTTTTAAACAAAAATATACAATGTTAGATAAATGGATAAATAAATGTTTAAATAGGTTTTTATAATTTAAAAAGGTGTTCATCGTTAGATAAATGGATAAATAAATGTTTAAATAGGTTTTTATAATTTTGGACCGCCGTTAATAATTTGGGACCGTCCTTCGCAGTTTTGCCTAAATATTTTATATAAAGTAGGGAGACAAGTAATAGGCCTGTAGTTTTTGAGATTTTGTGGATCACCCTGTTTTGCCTTCATATACGTGACACCTAAAGTGAGAAATTTTGCTAAACTGATGGATCCTTTAATGCTTTTTGGAACTCTCCAGATATAACACTATGTTATTATTATTATTATTATTATTATTTTTATGTTTCAAACCTTGGGTTTCCCCAGCAAAAACAATATGGCGGGTCAAGGACCAAAGCACATACTGCCAAGTGTAAAGATGTGTGCAAGAATGATTAGGGATGTGTGCTTGTGTCCATAAATTTCCTGACTATGCGTGTAGTGTTGAGTACCACAGCCTTCTGCAGTTGTGCATAAGTGTTTTTGTGAAGTCCTAGTGTGCTGAGACTGTGGTTATTATTATTATTATTATTATTATTATTATTATTATTATACAGGACACTACAAAACAATGTGTATCACAGCTGCCAGTTCTTTAGCTGGTGTTGGCCTTCAAACGCATCGAATTCTTCCCAAGAATCTAGGATGTCGTAATGTATCGGCGCAAAATATGTGCTGATCCAAGCAGTGCGGCTTTTTGGAGTTGACCGATGGAGATTTTGTCAATATTTAGATCTTGTAAGTGCTTACCAAGGTTTTTTGGTATAGCACCCAGTGTGCCGATAACCACTGGAACCACCACTGCCGGCTTGTGCCATAATCGTTGAACCTCGATTTTTAGGTCTTGATACCGTGTGATTTTTTCCAGTTCTTTTATTATTATTATTATTATTATTATTATTATTATATTATTATTATTATTATTATTATTATTATTATTATTATTATTATTATTATTATATTATTATTATTATTATGCCTCAATTGAATTTTGTTTATTATTGATAAATTAATCTTGAGATAAAATAAATTATTTAATTTGAGACATTTTTCTGAAATAAAATTTACTTATTGACTGATTGAGAAATAGAACTCAAACTACAGTAAGAACTTTAGAATAGCGAATAAAACGACCCCGGAAGTGAGCATTTGAAAATGTAAATAAAACTCGGACATCCTCTTGTTACGCCACGGGACAATTTCAATCTTTCTCAACAAACAAGCAAGAATTTTTGAATTTCAGCATTAGTTAGAAGAATAATAGTTGAAAAATTAAAAATATCTTTTCGTATAAAGCCAATGTGGTTTAAAGGATTGGTTTAAAAATAAGTGTCCAAGGGACTTCCCCGCCCAGAAAGATCAGCTGATGTTCCGATGATTCATGTTGTAAATCGAAACTGAAAGAATAATATTCAGATCAAGGAGAGATGTCGTCTCTGGCTGACGATTGTAAGTATCCTGGAGGGAAAAATACAGAATTATGCTTAAGTTAGACAAAATTCTTTCGAAATCATTTTAATTGCTATTTATAGCAACCGTATATGTAACGGAGGAAGTAGACACTAACCTTTTTAAGGTTACGCAGTTTCATGAAAATTAAGGTTCGAGTTTAGGATATTTTACGTGTAAATAGAAGCTATGGCACGATGACTCTTTAAAAATAGTTCTTAAAGAAAGTATTAGCATTAACTTTATTGTTGATTCACAAAATCATTGACATTAATATTTTAATCCTTTATTTTAATTTGTCAATGAATTTAATTTTCAGTTATTCTCGAAATGTCGATGCCCAGGAAGCAAAATAAACGTATTAGTTTTCTTTGTATAATTGTTAGGTGTCGAATAATGATACTGACATTTTATTCTTTTCCTATGAGTGTGAGGGATAAAGGAGACCCTGTATTCCGATCCCCTATCTTAAAATGCTTAGAGTAGATGTCATTTCTTTTTTTTGTTTTTTTTTTGTTGTTGTTGTTGGATGGAACCTTGACCCATTTGAATTGTGAAGATGTTTTCTTTTTTGTTGGTTGTCTCTACTTCACTGCCCTCCCTCCCCCTAGTAAAATACATAATATATATTTAATATATATATAATCCGGTTTTGCTCCCAAGTTACCTTTCTAACAATTGTTCAGACTAACTCTACAAATCTTTAAAACAGTAGCATCTTAAAAAATGTTTCAAATAGTTATAATAACTGTTACTTTTCATGATAAGTTATAATAAAGTTATTATATGCTTTTCAAATGACTGAGATACTCATTATCTTGTAATTAAATAAATAAATAAGGCATACTTTTCTAATAAAACTTAATTTTTATTTTAAATTGATAATTTTATATATTCATCTGAAATTTTTACAATTAATATACAATTTGATACATTTGAAACAAATAAAAAAATATGTTTAATGAAATTGATTAATATTGGAAAAACTATCTTATTTCTAAAATATTTATTTAATGTACACATAAGAAAGTAAGTGTAGAATGTATATCTTTTAATAATGGCTTCATTACATTATGTGAAATTATCGTACATGGAATCAAATAAACAAAGAAAGAAAGAAGTATTAGTCAATGTAGTTTTATTATTTAATCAGATAGTTTTTAATATCAGTTGAGCTTCAATCCTTTTTTTCCATTGCAATTGTACATTTGTAAAACATGCATATAATATTAATTAAGGTTCTGCTATTCATGATTTACTTGAATTCAGATGGCTTTTTATAATAAGAGAAAGGGAAAAAAAAAAGCTGCTTTTAAAGCTAATATTTACTCGAATGAGGTTATTTATTACAATAAAAGGGTGAGACTGTGTTTACAATTGACATCCAATACAGCTGTTTCTCGCTAAACTGGCAATCATCAGTTGAGAGTAGTCACTGTAGACACCCAAGGTCTCAATACAGAGGTGAATATAAATGGAAGCAGGAATGGAAATGACACCTCCAGAAAACTAAGTAAAAACCAAATACACATTAAAAATAAAGTAAACGAAATGTGCATCAAAAATTCTTAGAGGCTGTCGGAGGGCAGCACAAGAATTTCCTTTACTTTCTTTTTAATGTGTATTTTGTTTTTAGTTTAGTTTTCTGGAGGTGTCATTCTCATTCCTGCTTCCAGGTTATTTTTCAGTGAAATACTACATCCATTTCTGTTATGAATATATTTACATAATAATTTGCTACAAATAATTACAAGAGTAATTTTTTTTTTTATTATTGCAGTGTAGTATTAGATAACTAATTTATGTTTATGATTTCATTTAGATAAACTGAAATAGTTTTGCTGATTACTAAGGCAAACAGAAACAGTATTGTCCAGACCCCTAGACAAACATGGACTTGTGAGGCCCTGTCTACGTAAGTCTATTTGTTTTTATATTATGTGACTTTCTTACTTTTATATATAATTATGATTTTTTTTTTTTTTTGAATTTGCATAAGGTTTGTCAAAAGCCTAGGTTATCTGTGCACGAAACTACAACTCCGTTGAAAATTTTACATCAGGTTATCAAGATACATTATAATTAATGAAGCTTAATTTTTGCTTGTGAAACATGAAACAGAAAAAACAAATCAAGCACATCTTACAGTCAGGTCTTGAGTTGTTTTCTTGTTAGGCAAGTGTTTCTTATTAGAACTCATCAACCAGCCCTGTCTTTATTCATAATCAAAACTGTTATGAGTCTTAAAAAGTATGAAATAGCTGTTCTCGATTCTCATTAGTCATGGTTGTAATGTGCGCATTATTCCTTTTTTTTCTTTTTTTAAAATACATCAAAAGCATTGTTTGCATTATGAGTAATAAGTGATGTTCTTTAATATACATACCATATACTCTTTCAAAGCTAACATTGATTTCAAGATGACTGGAATAACTGTAATGGCAGCTATTAATTAGAAAACAAAACATCCTCAAGTGATATTCTCCTTCCCTAACTTATTCATATGTGTTAGCTGTTATGCATTTTCAAAGTTAACATTCATTACTCTGAATTCTTTTAAGAATTGCTAACGATCAAATTGAATATTTTACATTGCAGATTTGCCTAGAAATAATATAGGTAGCTTATTTGATCGATATTATTTAGTAGTGGTTAAATTAAAGCAGTACAATGTACATAGTAAGGAATTAATTGAGGAATTTTGGTTGGCACACGCATTACAGGAATGACCATTTAAAATTAGGTGTAGCATTTTGAGGCTCAGTGTTGAAAGTGCATTTGGCAAAGTCTCAAAATATTAAAATATTGATTCTTATATAAAAAGTGTGTATTGAGCAAAATTTTGCAAATGAGCAGCCGTCAAAGATAATCTTACTATTTTCCTCTTAAGCCTCCTGTAAGGTACTGTAAATTCTGTGACATATATGCTTTACAATGCTGACTTGGTCTGTATTTTTTTATGTTTTTTTATTTTAATGCAGATTGTGAAAAACTCTTATACTCGTTATGTTATACAGACCATTATAGTAATAAATAATAACTAAAATAAATAGAAAGATTTACATTAAGTTCCAAAAACATTAACTTAGCTAGCAAAATTATTACAATCAATTTGTGAAGTTTAAACATTTAGAATTTATAGTAATAATATGTGGCATTAAGAGAATAGCAAAAACCACACAACAAAATGGAATTTACTTTGTTGATGATGCACTGAACATCCAGCTCTTGATTAAAACTATTCTGGATTTAAGTAAAATTTTATTATTTCTATTTTTTTATTCTTGATTTGACTTTTTTTATTTTATCTGCCTAAATTTTTAATTTATTCATTCCATTCAAATTCATTAAATGCCATTTAATTTTACTTCAATTATTTTTTTGCTTTAATAATCATTATGATGAATTATAATAATTAATTACATTTTATGCTTTAATAGCATTTTACATTATATTTTTATTGCAGAAAAAATAATAGAAATGGCTACATCTTCATTTCCAAAGCGTAAACCCACGGCAGAAGAGCTTTCAGCTGAGTCTTTGGCTCAGGATCTGGATAAATTAATTTTATATAGTTCCGAGTCATGTTCAGTCACTTTAGATGAATGGTTGGAATTAAATAAACCTTCTGAAATTTCAAGGTAAAGTATTTGGGTTCTACTTCAAAGCTATCTCTGTTTAAATCAGAAGTTACTTAACGGCTTTCAGGCTAACAAGGTTTTTTTTATTTTATTTTATTTTTTGTTTTTTTGGCTTAAGTAGATTTTTTTTTTGTCTTAGCTAGAAAATAAATATGAGTTATTTTTAAAAAAATTCAGAAAATTTACATAGTGACAGGAACACTACTCACACAACACAATTACTTGTGTTATGCATTTAACAGATATCCCATCATTTTTATGATATCTATTGGATATGTAGGTTACGTATAACATACATACAATATAAGTTCAAATAAATTTCCAATATACATCCATGTAGATATCTACTACACATCTATTCTATAAATAATATACATTCTGAGAGATATCTAATATAGATATCCTATGTGTAATATATGCTCTAAAGATATTTATTATATGTTTATTATATATCTAAAGTATGCATGTCTATTAAACATCAGTGACCAATAGTATATTTTATAGATGTCCATAATATCTCTATTAAATTTTCAAACAATGTCTGTACTACATCTACTAAACATTAAATCTGTAAAACATTATTTCTACATTAGACATATTATAATTTCACATACCTACCAAAACAAGTTTGCACTAGTCACATTAAAGAAAGAAATCTTTACATGTTTTATAAATGTAAGTCAGATACTGTTTGGGGATTTAATAAACATACTAGAGATGTCTATTTGGATATTTATTAGACTTTGCTACACTTCTCTATAATATAATTATGAAACTTCTAGGATGAATGGCAGTCTAAAAAAATGAAATTTAATAAAATATAAGATGTATTTTGTCCCGTTTTTCATATGCAAGCTAAAATAAAAAGGACAGCTGTCTTTTGCTTATCAACTAGCATTATAAAATGAACAGCATAATGGATATGAAATTATGGAACTTATTCCACTAATAAGAATATCCTGAAACTAAAACGGCAGCAACGAAAGTTAGTACAGCGTTCAAATTTGGTCCAGATTTGTTAACACAAGGGGGAAAAAAATACCTTGATGAAAAGGTATCTTGGACTCTCTTCTATATTTTTATTAAATTAAATTTTGAGTGTTTTGTAAGTATAAAACAGACTTCTTTTACAGCCTTGCATTACCCATAAGGTAGTCTATGAATGTGTGCATTTCTGTCTTTTCTTTTTTTTTTTCCCCCATTTATGAATTCACTTTGCACATATTTTTCCATTATTATATTGTTTACATATGGAATAAAGTATTGGTATAGTGATACTCTTGATTTTAAAATTGATCTTATAAATTAATTACTGAAATACTAAGAAAAATACTAAATGGATATGGACACCTCTTTTACATCAGTAACAGTTTAATGTATTATCATAGCAGTTGAAATGCTGTATGAGCTATAGAAACAATATCTGTAATCAGTAATCGGTTGCTATGCATAGAATTTTCATTGCCCTTTTCTAAAGTGTCCTCTGCTATTCTATACTTCTCTTGGCAAGGTTATCATTTTCATAAAGGCAGCATCTCTTAAAGCTAGATCTTTGCACAAAGTTTTTTTTGCAAACTGTTTGCTAAATTAACTTAACAGTGCAGTCTAATATGAATCTAGGTATCAAATTAAAGGTTTTTTACCCCCTTAGTAATTCTCTCAGCAAGTACCTTAATAGGGGAAGGCTTCGTGCGAAGGCATCTTAACCTTCGAGAATAGTCAATTCACAATCTAATTTACATAACTATTTTTAAATTCTAATTAAAAACTATGTAAATTTTACCTAGAGTTCGAATCGTCCCAAGCACAACTGACAAGTCCATTGTCCACTGTTCTGTGTTTTGTTCTGTGTCATTCCAATGAGTTCCCCTCGTCTCTTGCTTTTCCCCCTTCGGACCTTTTCTCCTTTTTTCTCTCTCTTCCTTTGATTTGATTTTCCCTTTTTTTACAAGCAAAATACACCCCCCATCAGTCTCAACATTCCAGGAGAGGGAGCGTATACTAAAACACACACAGTTATATCCCTAAGGGAACTAACACAATTTTCACTAATTCAAACTCTAAATTAAATACAAATTCAACACACACTTTGTTACACAAATCAAGATGAGCTAATTTCAGGAACGAGGATATTGTTAGATTGTTAGATATTGTTAGACTACATAATACAGGACTGTCGCGATTTAGGTTTCATCTTTTGTACAATGTTTTCTAAGTTTTGTAGTTTCTGAAAATTTAATGCTCTGAGTGCTTCTGCTTGTGTCACCGCTTCACTTTCAGTATCACTGACGTTATCCTCACTTTCTAATGCATTGGAATCTAAAACTTGCGAAACAATTTCGAAAATCAAAGCTTGAGAAGTGGTAGCAATATCATCGTTAATTCTCACATATTCACTTTCCCCTTCTACAGCACAGCCGCGATTTCTGAGATCTTGTATTAACACAGGTAAAGGAATATTGTCTTCATCATCTTTTTTCCTAGAATTTGAGGGGATGAAGTACTTTGTGAAAAAGCTGTCCCTTCCGTCAGAAGGAGAAATGACGCCGATAAAAGATCGTACCCATGGAAAAATTCTTGGAATTGAATCAGTGTGGCCCTGAAATCATAGACAAAAGTGACCTTATATGTGATTACGGTATTTAAGACCTGACCATATATCCGATAATCCATATCAAAGAATTCCTATTCAATGAGCCGGGACTTCAGAAAAGTGACCTTATTTGCGGGTGACCTTATATCGAGGTCCAACTGTATATTTTAAACTACTTGTTTTGAACCTCTCAATTTGAGCGGCATATCAGGAGTCCACTTCATTATTAGATCTAAGCCTGTTGTCTCATAGTGAGTATCTCCATATTAGAGAAAAAGAAATAAATGTAATACAGTGGAACCTTGGACTTCAAACACAATCCATTCCAGGAGATGGTTTGACCTTTTGGGTTAAAATCCCCATAAGAAATAATGTAAATTGAATTAATCCATTCCAGACCCCCAAAATTTACTCAATATAAAATATTTAAGTGTCTATTTCAAAAGATCATGCCGGCAAAAAATAATAAAACTAAGTATATTTAATTTAAATACGGTAATTGAATGTATTTGGGTTTTTTTTATAATAGTATATACATACATAAAAATATTGTATGATGATAAATCCTACTTATAACAAATGAATTCTTACATATGTTAGTAACTGTGTTCTGTAATTATTAAAAGAATTGAACTTTTATAAGATACTATAAGTATCTAATTATAATCTAACTATATAAGTATCTTATAAATCTTTCAAAGTTTCCTTAAGCAAAATAATCATTTTATAGAACGAAGAGCCCTTTATTAAATTTAGTAGATTTAAATATAGCGTATGAAGGAATAAGAAGATATAAAATTCTAAAGAAGTGTTAGAAGAAAATTTTGAATATAAAATTTATTGATGATCATTCAATAATAATAGAAGGGATATTACTGTTTACTGGAAGGTGAATTACCTTTCTTCCATCTGGAATCCACTAGTTGAGAGTTGTAGGTCATTAACATTATCACCACTTGATTTTTCTTTGGAAAAAAACTGTCTAATGTCATTTGTTTTTGTCTATTTTTTAAAAAAAATTTTTGATCGAATTTCAAACTGGATTTTCCTCGAATTTTTTGTTTGAGTTTCAAGTTCTCCGAATATCAAATCGATCGAAGTATGAGGGTCCACTGTAGTGCCAAATTAGCAAAGGTGGTTGTGTAAGATTTAAAACCACATCTTTTTTGCAAAATTCAATTTGAGAATAATGCCTTGTGGATTATGTATTGACAGCCAGTCTGTGTTTTGAACTTAGTAGTCATATCTTGATTTTCTTAGAATATTTCTAACGTATGCCAAATTGTAATCTCCCTAATTTGGAAGTTACTGTGTTAAAATGCCCTGAAGATTCCTGTTTTGTTATATCTATCATAGATGTGCATCTAATATTCAAGCATTTTCACAATTCTGTTCGAAAATTATCAACATTACATTTTCAAAGTCTCATCAAATTGTTAGGCCATTCCATCTTACTGGTCATTTTAGAAAATGCCGTAATGCCACTCAGACTTTTAGAGTTCATATAATTACAATGATGAAGACATGTCCATGACCAATGTTCACTTTCCTATGCTAAGAAAGTTGTAAGTAATTGTATGTCCTCCTCCTACGTACCATTGTTGGTGCCTGAGATGGTCTGCCTTATTTGAAGTTATTATGCATATTGTTTTCACTGAAATTCAACTGTGTTACTGAAATTTTTTATAATTTCATATGGTAGCTCTCCAACTCAGTATGGCAGCAAAGTGAAATTGCAATGCTTCCATTTTTTTTTGACACTTTTTTAGTTTTCATACAGACTGACATTTGATGTATTTGTAGATGTTTTACAATTATTAACCTTTTTTCTACTGGTCCCAATTGGTCATAAAATGTCAGAGCCTTTACCTTAACCTTTCTAAGGCTGACGTCACACTACGCGTTTTTGCCACTGCACTGAAAATGCTTCAATTTGAAGGGATGACTACAACACATGCTTTTCAATGAGAGGTATCACACTTGTGCAGTTTTGCCAGTCCACCAGATGCTGCCATATCATGTTGCAGTGTGGCAGGAAGAACGCACAACTGGACTAAGCCAAAATGCATGTATTTGAGTGCATGGTGTCAGACTATGCAGTTTAACCACAGCAATTTTTAGTTTCTCAGTTGTTTTCAAGTCCATTTTTTTCTTTTTCAGCTTTCCCCACTCAATCTTATTTTTGACGTAACAGATGTTTTATGTGGATAGATTTATTGCATTCATTCATGAGAGGCCATCACTGTGGGGAAAAGAGTTCAAAAGGATATTGTGATAAAAATTGCCATAATAAACCATGGACAGAAAATTTGCAAAATGAGAATTGGCTGGAGTTCGATATAGTAGAGAGAGATGAGAAAAAAATGTCATTTTATTTACCTTTATGTTCACATGCAAACATACATATAATATTCCTTCCTTTAGTGTTGTGCCATCGTTTTTTACCTATTTCAAGAACAAAATATGGAATACAAATCCTTGGGCAATACTCCAGCTACCTCAAAAGGTATTTGACCACAAAAAAAAGGAAAAAGAAGGAAAAAGCATAAAGCAAAAATAACAAACCCTTTAAAGGGTTTGTTATATTTGTTTTTCTTCTTTTTCCTTTTTTTGTGGTCAAATATCTTTTGAGGTAGCCGAGTGCTGCCCAAGAATTTTGTATTCCACATTTTGTTCATGTTTTAGTTATTGAGGGGTCACTGTTTACATTACGAATTCCCAATTCCTCCCCTTGTACACCTTTTGAGTCTTGCACTGGCTGAGGAGAGCTCAACAAGCTCGAAACGGCTGTCCCATAGCCTCAGCTCAACTCAAAAAGGCATTCTTATTTGAATTAACAATAAATTAAGAAAATTAAGATAGGAGAATGTTGTAAATTAGAAATTAGTAATCAGACAAAATCTAGAAATCGGGCACAAATAATCTTTAATTTGGACAACATCACACTACAAATAGCTCTCCACTTTTACTACTTGAGAAAAACTAATGAGTTCTTATCCCACTGTCCATTTTGACGGGATAGTATGACTCGTAGATGTGGTCCTGTCAAACTGCATTCCTCATAGCCGCAGCAGCAGAAATGCATAATGTGACACCTAAAGACCTGATAATGATTTCAAATGTGGGATATTAAAGGCTCTTTCACTTCATTATGTGGATTAAATTGAAACTCTTCATTTTCATTAAATCACTAACTTTGTAGGTAAAACTAAAAATTTACTGACTATGTTTCATAATAGTACAAAAAAATGTCATTATATTTAGATTATAAATCGTTTCTAAATCAGAATCCCATTATATAAAAATAGGTCAATTATTACTTATCAGATTTCTGTCTTTTCCAGTATTTCTGTTAATGACCAAATATTTACTCTTTTAATCCCCTTACACTTTTAGTTCCTTATACTTTTAAGTTATCTTAATCTGAACCATCAATGGTCCATTAGTAATGCACTGGGCTGCAGAATGGAGGAATGGATTCAATGTCTAGTTGTCCTCAAGGTGGGTCAGAGGGTTCACCCAGCCTTCTGTAAAATGGATACCAGTTTTCTTTCCTGAGAGTTAAAGGCAGACAGGCATCAGTGACCATCCGACCTCGACTAGTTCCGATGGTTGTGGAATGCCAAGGCCCATATAGGCCCTTAGGATACTTTAAATTGCCTGAAAGCATATTAATAGCTTTTATAAATAACTAATAGTTAAGCTGTTAAAAATTAAAATTAAATTGTAAGTTCATAATTAACCATCATAGAGCTCATTATTTAATATAGTAAAAATTAAACCTAAAGCCATAGTGATATTAATGGACAAAGTGAGGTAAAAAGAGAGAGAGAGTTTGAACATTGAACAAGAACATTGCTAAGGGCTATTTTACTGAAGAAAAAAGTAGTTTTATTTTCCCACACTGTTTTGATGATAGTTGGGGCCTTTTAACAGCAACACAAATTTACATGCCAAATTTTCTTGTATTAATATCAAAAGGTCTCTTCAAAACAATATAGAGTAAAAAAAAAACGCTGCATTTTTTCTTTAAAGTTAAAGTTAAGAGATTGATCTGTGTATTTAGTTAAGGTATACTTTTCTTGACAAATCATTTATTAGATTGGAACAAACTAGAATCCAGCATTTGTGAAAATTAGCAAATACATGTAAACAAAAATATAAGAAAAATTATAAAGATTAATATAAGATAGAAATTTGTAAAATAATTTCCAAATCCTAATTTTACAAGTTTCTGACAATATTCTGTCAGATCATGAAAAGTTTGTAAGTACCATCTAAAGCTAAATGAAACATTGTTGAAAAGTTATTAGAATGTAAATTAGCAAACCTAAGGAAGCAAAGACTTCATAAAGCTGATGATTAGAATGGTTCCAGATTGAAGCGTTTCGATGAGAAAAAAACAAAACAAAACTTAAATTCCATAGCTTATTAGATTATTTAAAAACCTAATTATTTGACAAAAAAGACATGTTTGTTAAAAAAAAAGGATGCAATCAAGAAACACTGTAAAATGAGTTAGTCAGTCATCATCGGTATGATTCAGGCTGAATTAGATGGAGTGGGCAATTGATTGAATTGATAATTTATTGAAAAGGTAATTTTTTATATAATTTAATAAATCTTTATATGAACTTATGATTTTCTATAAATCGCTAAATTTCAGTAAAATAAAGCAGATGTGCATTTTCTTCATGGTAAATGTTGGAAGCATATAAATATCCAACTTTAGATATGGTTCTATCTGCTTGGGGTACGATCTCTTAGTATTTTACAGGCCTCACAATGAATTCTCATTATCCCCTTTTATTCTTGATTTTTTTAAATGAGGGGTCACTGTCTTGTTCGTTTGTCTGTTTTGTGTATTGTCCTTCTTCACCGAGCCTGTGGTAAAAAGGCCTGTGCATGGAGAGTTTCTTTTTAAAAGTTCTTAATTTACATATTTGATGATTCATCGTAGCATTCATTAAAATGGATCTTTATGAAAATATATATAATTGATTATCACCCACCATCTTAAAATCTAGAAGTCTAAAGACAGATTTTTTTATCATTTTAGTTAGTATTTTCAGTTCTTCCCACAATCTAGAGATGGTATATGAAGTATTGTATATTCTCTCATGTATTTATTTTGATAAATCTCTTTATTCACGTGTATCTTTTTATTCACTAACAGGTGGTTCATAAATTACTTACTCAAATTCTCAATTGATTCCTTCTATTCTTCACATACAATTAACTGTTTTGTGTTCACTTCATCCACAGCACTTAGAAGTATTCCTGTTTTTTGAAAGCAGCTGAGGATTTCAACTCTTCATTTCCAATGTCATCTATCTATTTAGTTGTACAGCCATTGTTCTTTTCCACAAGATTATTATTCAAGCCCTATTCTCCCAACCTTGAATTGAATCTTACAGTTTAACTCTTATCAAGAAATATCTTCCTAAGTTAAATCTATCTAATTTTATCATGGATGCATACACATATGGGAAGAGAGGGCATTTGCCTTTCCCTCACTGAAATTTTGAAACTTATAATTTGATTCTCGTAAGAGTATTAACAGATATATTTATAAAAATGGTAAATTTTATTTAAGTTCTGATTTCTCATTTCAATTAATTTGTAGAATTTTATAGTATAAAACACTTTGTGAATATATGTTATTCCCCCCTCCCCCTTCCCAACATCCTAAAAAAACTTCTGTGGGTACCAGTGAGTTTTATATTCCATTTTTTGTAGCTCATTTTTAGTTTGGAAACATAATTACTCACAACTGTATGGAATTATAACTTATTTTTGGGCATCTTTTGTATCTATGATGATAATTTCCTTTCAACTTGCTTCAGTGAAGCATGTAATATGTGTGTAGAAAGATCAGTCGCCTAATCTGATGCTGGGGTCCCAACTTGTAATTGAGTACTGAAGAGAGGGTATCAATAAATCCGGAGTCCAGACTGCACATGTTAGGGAGATTTAGATATTAAGAGTAAATATGTATGTAATGGTTTCTACCTGCCTTATACAACATCATCAAAGATTAGGCAAAATGAGCATGTAAAATTATAAACAAAAATGCAGAAGATAGCTGAATTGTCCAAAAATAATGCAAATTATTATTAAACCAACAATACAATGAGCCATACTTATTGATTTACTAAATAAATTAATAGACATGGCTCTTAGTATTATTGGTTTTATTTATATATCAGTGAATATAATCTAATATAAATAAAAGAAAAGTGAAAAATTACTATACTAGTGGAGGGCATTCTTGTTCCTCTTCGGGTGGTGGGGGATTCGGTTCGAATTTTGTCTTTACTTTGATATCTACTTTAAATTTATTTTGATATCTACTTAAATTTAAAGTATCTACTTAACTAGTGATGGTTTACTAGCGACTTTAAATTTAAAGTAATATTGATGCAATAGTCTATGATCGAAAAGTCAGATTAGTCAATTAACCTTCCCAGATTGGTCAATTAAACTCACCATGACTGGTGACCCGAGAGGGCAGGACTTCAAGCGATTGGCTCACTCTCCCAATGGCAGACCGAATAGGGACCTCTGACCTCGCATGACCCATCACTAGGAACCAGGCCTTCAGGCCTTTTATTGCTTTGACCCTTTTTTTTGTATCAACCAACCATATATATAAACTTGTATATAAAATGTAAATAGATGTGTATTTATTATGCCAAAATATCGATCGTAGACTCCACTCTTTTTCAACCACACATCATTGGTGCTGAAGACCCACCGACCCAATGACCTACCATACTGAACCCCACCACTGTGAACCTCTCCGCCCACTAGATGACCATATTCAAGCCATTGTTGCTGCCCAAACACCGGCAACAAGAACTAACCACTGCCCTACGATACTGAGAACCCACACCCTTGTCTGGTGCCTCAACTGACTCAAAGTCCCCTTGCCTGTCTATGATACTTTGAACGTGTATCCTGCTTCAACAGGTGGATGGACGACAATAAATTGGCATACCTGCTCTTCGCCCTAATGGACACTGTCCATCATTGGTTTGATAACAATGAAGCCACCATCTCTATCTGGGCCTCCTTCATCACAAAGTTCAGCAACACTTTCATGACACCCCAGCACATCACCACAGAGACCAAACGAACACACTCCAGCCACGTATAGCTATCACAAGAGTCTGGGAGTCATATATTCAGGATGTGATTCACCTCTGCGGTAGGTTGGATCCTCACGACTGATAGTCAGCGACTCCATCACCTCCAGAAAGGTGTAGACACTGACATACATTTAGTGTCGTTGGCCCGCCATGTGTCATCCGTTAGTGAATTCGTCGCAGAATGCCATCGATTACAGCATCAAAGCGCCTGCCGCATCACACCTGACCATTTCTCCAACCACCAGCCAATTATAGGAACTCTTGGCCCACAACACTACCAGCCAGAAGCCCCACTGACTACCTCAAAAACTAGATTTCCACCTTAACTGCAGCTGCCATAATCTCACAACCCTCATGACCAACGGACAGGGCGAGCAACAGCCCTGGAACAATCCCATCATGATAACCAGCCCCATCTGCTTCCGCTGTAACCAGCTAAGCCCAGTGCTATTGTCGGGAACCTTCCTTCCAGCCACAGGCACCCCTATTACCCAACCCATGCCGTCTCAGTCCTTCTGCATCACCTAACTGAAAACGCCATAGCTGCTACAACAACTCACGATCGATGACACCATTTCCCACAACATAGCCTCCCCCC
>JAFIDM010102509.1:6036-18012 GCA_023159025.1 Thereuonema tuberculata | reverse complement strand
ACATATTCAACACAAATAAATGTAATAATATATATATATATATATATTTATATGATGATCTCATGACTACATGTAGTTGCAAAAAAATTGAAACAATTTTAACCTATAAATACCTAGGAATATACATAGACAACAAGTTCTCTTGGAATAGACATTATGAGTACGTAATTGGAAAGTTAAGTTCATATTCATTTCTATTTTACCTTATTAAAAATACATTCCCATTTAAGCAAAAACTCATAATCTACAAATTCTCAACAATTGGAATTAAAAACCAGATGTAATTGGTACAACATTTTTAAAATTGAAAATATTAAAAATAACTTCGGATATAGATTAATAAATTGGGTGAAGTACAAAATTTTTAGTCAACTAAATACTAATCTAAATAAAACTTTAACATTTAAACAAATAAAACAGCAACTAATGTCTGATGTTGTGGATGGGAAAATTATTTATTAAGAACCAAATATATTTTATATTTAAATTCATTAACTATTTGTTATATTAATAACTATTAATTTTAATTTTAGGATAAATAGCTTAAACTTCTCGGTCCTTTACCACAGGTATGCAGTTTTATAAGCATACCTAATGGGACTGATAAACATTAAAAAAAAAAAAATACATTTATTTAAACGCAAATTTTCGAAGAGAAATCGTCTCTTCTTTTTCAAGCCTACAATAAATAAGTAACGAAAAAAAAAAAGAAGAATTTTAACAACAAACTAAAGAAGATTACGTGAAAGCTATAACATAGATTGTTGAAACAATCAATTTTACAACAAATTATAATAATCTGAAAGTAATGCAAAGATTCAACAATCAAGGACATCAAATTTAACATTGTTATTACAATGTGAACAATTTTTATCAATCATCTCATTAGCCATTGCTACTATACGTTCATTCACTCCATCATTCCTGTTTAAATTTCTACTTTTTGTGTTTCTAATGTAGGGGAGACCGGGGCCAAGTGGACCTAGGGGTAGAGTGGACCGTTGACTTTAGTAATTCGTGTAGACGCTAAAATGTGCCAAAAATCGGATAGAAGGTTGGTGCCATTGTGGCGCTGCTACCACAAAAGCGTCAGTGAATTCGGCTTATTGGTGACAGTGAGGTGATCGATTGTTTTGTTTTTGTTCAGGTAAGTAAATGTTTAGTGTTGTTTTTACTTTAATATTGCCGTTCAGTGATGCATTGAATAACATAACCGTAATATGCATATTAAAGGCGGCTATCTCAAGATCATTTTAAGCTATAGTATGAATTGAATACTTAAAGTAGTCGATAGTTACAACTGAAGGAAACACCAAAATGGCGATGGGGCAGAGTGGACCGAACGACACGGGGCACATTGGACCAGTGGTCCACTCTGCCCCGCTGTTTTTACAATAAAATATTTTGGCACTATACATTATACTTTTTTTATATTATATACTTATTAGGCCTATTATATTATATTGTATAATATTATTACATATTATATTTTTTTTATATATTTTTTTAGGTAGGCTATTATATATTGTGTGCAGCCTATATTATTTAAGGATATTACCCCTTTAGTAATTCCTCTCAGCAAGTACCGTAATAGGGGAAGACTTCGTGCGAAGGCATCTTAATCTTCGAAAATAGCCAATTTACACATTTAACTGTTATTAAATTCTAATTAAAAGCTAAGCATACTGTCACTTTGTGGAATTGGCAACATGATACGATTAAAATCTTGGTCTCTGAGGGAATATATTTTGATTTTTAATAATTGTATTGTTGTAATTATGTATTTGAATTTTTGTATTTGGTAAAGTCTTGTATATTATTATTGTGATATTTCATGGTTAAATATTATTTTAATGGTTTGAGCTTATTTAGAAAACAATTTGTGCGAAAGAAAAAGAAAAACTTCGAAAAAACAGTTGTGCGTTGATTGAGTGATCACGTGGTTTTATCTGTTTCGTTTTCCCAAGGGAACAAAAAGAGAAAAGTTAAGTACACTCTGGCGGGAAAAATCAGATCAGTTGATGAATCTGAAACACACGGGCAAAAAATACACCCAATCAGTCTAAACATTTCAGGAGAGGGAGCATATTCTAAAACACACACAATTACATCCCTAAGTGAACTAATACAATTTTCAGTAAGTGAAACTCTAAATTAAATATAAATTCTATACACACTTTGTTACATTAGAAAGCATTAAAAAATGGCATAAATAACAATATAATCTTAATTATCTTAATAGAGAACAAAAAAAGGTCAACGCAAAAAAAAGCTCTGCAAGAAGAGCAACGAAAATCTAAAGAAAGAAAAGAAAGAGTAGCAACGAAAAACATGACTCGGCCAACAGTCTCTAAAAGCAACATAATCAAAAAAACAAATAGAAGCAAAGGCAAAGGGATAAAGAGGAAACAAATACAGATGATTAGTGATGATGAAGATAATGAAGATGCTGTGTGCCTCTCCTGTTTGAAGAACTTTTAAAAAAGCAAACCATGGCAGGAGTGGATTCAATGTACGCAGTGCAAGAGATGGGCCCATAGTTCCTGCGTAGCCAGTAATATTCGGGGTTTATTTTACGAATGCCTCAACTGCAAAGAAGATTTCTCTAGTGAAAGTGATTAATTAATTCAATGTAAACCTATTTGATATTATTCATTTACGACTTTCAACTGCATAATGATTATTTTAAATTTTCACTTGAATATATAATACCTTAGGTAGTCTATGTTAAGTTAAACTTTATTTCATGATATCCTAAATGGCATGTTATTTTATATTCAATAAAAATCTTACTTTAAATGTTGTTATTCTTACTCGGTCCAACGTGCCCCATGAGGTGGTCCAGCCTGCCCCGTGGTCGGGTAGGTTGGACCACTCTACCATTTTTGCTTTGCGAATTAATACCAATTTTATTTATGAATATAATGAAATGAAATCAAGTATTTACATTCTTGAATAGTTCCCGATTCTGACAAAATTAAATTTTTTAAAAATTCCCAGTTTAAAAAAAAAAAAAAAAAAAAAAAAAACCTTTAAAAAAAAAAAAAAAAAAAAAAAAAAAATCAACAAAAAAAAGTGGACCGTTCTGCCCCGGTCTCCCCTATATACTTTCTATTATTTTTCTTGTTTTATGGTCTTTTTCTATACATAAAACTTTAATTTCATTATTCATATAGTGTGTTTTTTGAACACAATTTACTGCCACCTCCGATTTGCATATTAATTTATTATTTATGCAGTTTTCGTGCTCAAGCACCCTTTCCTTTATTGTCCTTTTGCTTTCTCCAAGATTAAGTATTAAATATGAAGTTTGTCTTAAACATTAATCACGTTTTAAAAGGTAAAGTTTGAAACTTATTTGAGAGAGAAATTTACTGTTTTCATTCATGCCATGTAATCAGATTCGATTGAAAGCACTTCGAATTTTAATGGAAAAAAAAAAGTTTCTATGGAACAAATTTTTGATTATGTTTTATTTCCAGGTGAAAACTCAGTCGCCCACTCCTGATAGGTTTTAGATCGAAATCTGTCACAATTTACGGAGAACCCTTTTTTTTATGCAGTTCATAAAATCAAATTCAGATGTTATTTTCAACGAACTTTTTAGTTATAATTTTTTTCTTTTTGCTATATTTTTTCTTTCATTTTCTTACTGAATTTTTTAATGAAAGAAAAAAAAATTATCGGAGAAAAGAAAGACCAGTACGAATAGCCAAGAGTTTTCCGTAAAACTTGTCCGAAAGGAGAGAAGGAATTGAGAAAAAAAAACGTGTGTCTACACTAATTGTGAATCTAAATAAGACCTTTAACTCTGTTTCCCTTCTGAAGACAACCTAGTTTTTATCATTATGTTAAACGATTAAAATTAATATTTTCACTGACAGCGATATAAAGAACTTTCGTTACGTTCAAATATCGTTATAAAGATCAAGATTTCAAGATATGCAGCCAGCTTATTTCTTAAATTGATTGTATCAATTTTTTTACCTTTTGTTTTACACTCCTAAGGATGTTTACTAAAAATAATCAAAACCTTACAACAGTAGAAAGAAAATTAATAAATAATTAGTAAACATTATAATTGAGGAATCTGGGTAATATAGGCTAATGCAATTCAGATTTGCAGTACGGAATATGAAAGTTAAAAACATATGAAAGAAGATGTCAGTAAATATAAAACGAAATACTGCTTTCAAAATGCATTTTTTTTATTGCTTTTAAGAATTTAATATTCCAATTTTTCAAAGTAACACGGCATTAACTAGATCTCAATTACGAGGGTAATAATAATGCAACACATTTTTTTTTCTCAAAGTTTGGGAAATTTGTTTTATTACAATTTTAAATACATCACCTTGTTCCTCAATTCTTAAGCCACAAAAAACTATTTTTCAACAAAATCTCTGTTCAAGTCTGTGGTCTTACGCCAGCGAGATGCAGAGCTTGTATGCCTTGACGGTATCACTCTACAGGTCTTAGCCTCAGCCAACTTCTTACTGCGTCAAGAACTTCCTGATCGTTGCCACATCGCTTTCCGCGGATTGCATCCTTAGAGGTCCGAATAGGTAGAAGTCCGAAGGTGCGAGATCAGGGTTGTAGGGTGGATGAGGAGAACAGTCCATTGCAGTTTTGTGATCTCCTCGCGAGTATACAGACTTGAGTGTGGTCTGACGTTGTCGTGGAACAGGAGAAATTTGTTCACGTCTCTGTGGCCAAGAACTCGCTGGAATCGCTTCCTCAGTTTCTTAAGAGTCTTCACAAAGGCTTCTGAGTTGTTGAACGTTGCAACATTGTAGGAGTTAACAGCTGTGTGCGACAGGCCAGAGCGAGGAAGATCAGACAACTTCCCTTTTCCTTTTTCCGACGACGACAGACGATGCGCCCAACAACTCACAGTGCTTTTATTAACTGCCTGGTCTCCATAGACATTGTCTAAGCGCTTCTGAATTTTTGTCACGGTCTCCTTTTCCACCAAAAGAAATTCAATAACTGCTCTTTGTTTGGAATACATCTCGTTCACACTCCCGCCATCTTGAACGCCACCTACAGTGCTGCCGCACAGCGTAGAATGATGAAACAATTTGAGAAAATTGTACAGAAAATTTCGCTTTTTTCATCAAATATTAGCCGAGAAAAAAATGTGTTGCATCACTTATTGAACGACCCTCGTATATTAGAATCTTAGACCATTATTACCAAGATTCTTGAAATGATAATTTTAGGATATTTAAATCATTCATATAAGTAAAATCGTAACCAACTGACAGTAAATCAGTAAAGTCTGACAGTAAATTATTCAAGCGATCAAATTATGAGTTTATTTTACGCTCTTTTCATCATAATTTTGAAATACAGTAGAGCCCCGATTATCTGCGGAATTGGGTGGCTAGGGCTTCGCGGATAACGATAATCGCGGATAACCCGAAAAAAGACTAAAAATGAGGTGTAAACATGAAAAAAAAATATTTCACCACTAAAAACTACGTTTTATTGTACAAAAAACATACAATGTAAAACTTTTAAAACAAGTACAGTAAATCAGAAACCGTTTGCATCCACAAATTCCGAGAAGGCCTATAGGATCATGATGCACAATAAACCTGTCAGTAATTTTCGAACTTCTCACTGGGGGCCTATCGTACTTTCCCTGTTGTTGGTTTGGATTAAAGTTGGTTTTTTTTTGAGGTTCCAATTAAAAAAATTTTTCGAGGCACTCGCGGATAATGGGGCTCTACTGTTCTCCTATTTTACTGAATAGCTTAAACTATCCAATGTAATTTTCTTTTCATTGTGTATAACATGTTTTATTAGACTGATATTTCTTTCCGAGAATATATTGGTTACAATGTTGCTATTGTCAGGGATTTATGCTTTATTCTCGCTTTCCAAAAAACCTCTTAAAAGTGGTCCTACAAACCATGTACAGGTGGCAGCATCGTCTTTGCATCTCTTCCCACTCAGCTGCTCAACCTCCGTATTGCAATGTTTTCTTTTTAGCTGTAGAAAATTTAAAAAAACAAAACAACTGCATTAAACAAATCCAATCAATTAAAGTACAATGTCAAAGCGACTTGATCTTGTCTTATAATCCTTCTTCCTTAGAGCGTCAGTACAAATCCAACATCTATTAGATCCAGTAGCTGTGCGTGGGATGTTAATCATACCCTGGGGTTGTCAGCCTTCGTCTTTTTTCTTCGGTTCCGTTTAGCAAAGTACTATTTCTCAGTCGGAATGGAAACTGTAATTTCCTCTGCAAGTATTGATTTGCTTTCTAAAGCAATTCCACCTCTGCTGAGCTCAATTGAAGAGAACAGTGCTGTCTTCATTCATTGCCACCAGGGAGGCTTCATAAAACCAACACATTGGTCACAGCCACTTCCGTCCATTAGACAAACAAATGAACATCACAGCCTCTGACACACTGTTTTGACAAGATAAAAAGCGATGTTGTTGACCTCTGCAATCTGTTTCTTTTCAATCTGTTTATTTCTCTATTTTCTTTCTGTAGTTAATTCTTAATTTTTCAAAATCCATTGTGATTAGGTTATCCATTAACAGTTTCCTTATTATCCATTCTGATTTGATTTCACTGGATAATATACATTGGATAATAAGCGATAGTTTGAGTGATTTTTCTGCATTTAAGTTAATTTCTCGCAAGGCTTCTTATTTTTGGTCCTTTTTATTATATCATTTCATAACTGAATAATTTTCATTGTTTTACTAAAAAATTATTTTGTTTGTCTAATGTCGCAAGAGAAGGCTTCTTACCCTGCTGTATCTGAAGTAAAGATAAAAAGGAAGTAAATAGAATATAGGAAAATACATTCCATTGGAACAGACCACGGCAGAAAAAAAAACCCTGCTAAAAGTAGTTTTACGGTAGTATTCAGTTTTGCTTTTGAATATAATCTTAGCCATTCTTAAAGAAATTAATCCCAAATCAATATGAAACGGAATTATTTGTGAAATAATATCTCATGTAATTATAGATTGATCTTTTTTAGTTTATTTAGTTCTATCCATTCTGAGGGGATTTTAGGTCTGACTGACTGGACTCTCAGTAAATAAATAAGAAGAAATGTTGGATGTAAAAAATGCTTCCTAAAAGTTCAGTAAAAATAAAAAAGAAGCTACTTCTCTGTCTGTTTGTTTTTTCTAAATAAACACTAACTAATGGTTAGCTAACGTTTTAAAAACTTATCATTCTTAAATTAAAATATCTCATTTGCCAAGAGAGTTTCAACGAAAATACTAACTCTGAGTTCACTGAGTTGTAAAATACTGGGCGGATCCAACTGATGATGGCCAGGAAACCTCAAATAGGCTATCTTGGATTCCCGGTATCACAATTTCCCAAAACAGATCATTGAACTCTTAGTCTTGTGCATTTTTGATTTATTTCTCATGTAATTGTTTCCACGCACGTTAAAATTTTGCAGAAAATACTACCTCTGTAACATTCACAGTAAAGAGATGTAGATTAAAAAAAAAAGATTAATTCGTAGCTTTTTAACTTAGTTGCTTTCTATCTTATTCCAAATACAAGATAAATAAACTCTTACAAATCTGGTGATGACAGTCATAGGCCGCTTTGGCGAAGACTATTGATTAAGACCTCGTACGACAAGATATCGTTGCTTTCTTTGGGTGGATGTTATGAGGTTCAGACAGATTTAGCTAATTAAATTAAAGCTTATTTAAACACACCTCCCATTTTGTTGCTTCGAACAATCTACAACTATCTTGTTTGGCAACAAATGTTAAAGCTAATGAAGTGAATAAACAACGACCACAGTCCTTCGAGAAGCTTCTCAAAAAGAAATAATAATAGATGAGATATTTCATAGGATATTTCAATTTCCCCATTAGAATATCAAAGGAAAAGTTATCGATGCAAAAAGCAAATAGGAAACCAAGAATTATAAAATTATAAAAATTCAACAGACTTTTATAACTTGGATTCTTGGTCCTTTGAAATGAAAATATGAATTGAAAATGTTGAAGAAGTTCAGAAGCTGCAGCAACATGTTTTAGGAATAATATGTAATTGTATTTTGAATTTATATCTTACAAATAGATATAATTAAATAATATTAACGTGTGTGTCGTTGTAATTTATATATATACAGTATATATATATATATATTTTTTGGTATAATTTTAATGTGAATAAATTATTTTATCTTTAATTGTGGGGTGGCCTGAAATTTCACTTCTGAAATGGATATAATATTTCATATCTATTTCATATTAAATGCATAATTGACATTTTGGAATTTTATTAAAAGATGATTTTGTTGTTTTTCCTTAGATACATTACGTGTCTTTCATCAAAATCTTGGCTGTTCTCAAAATTTGTTTGTTTCTGGCCAGAGTCATTTGGCCTGTAAAGGAAATAACGAAATACTTAAGAATCAACAACTAAAGAAATAATGTTACATATTTTGTAATTTTCACTACATTTACTTTAACCTCACACCTGCAGTAAAACTAGTGCAATTTGTCTTTGAATCCTTGTGATGAAAGATTGAAACTAAAAACCACGGGGAAAAACTATTTGTTGCAATCAAAAATTTGGAGGAAAAAAAAATCAACTTCAAGGAACATTCGAGCTAATTTGAAACAAGTTTTGCATAAACTCTTTTTTACTTATCATGATTTCACTGAATTATAAGTCACTTTTGTAATGTAGTTACAAAGAAGTCGTGAAAATATTTTAGATCCTTTAAAATCAATACTCCCAAGACGACTTCAGAAATTAAATTTAACGCTTTTGAATCTCTCGAGAGTTTAATATTAGAAACATTTCTTAGAAAAAATCAATGAAAATGGCAAGAGTAATAATTTTCTTATCCTAGGAAAAGAGGCAGTGAAGCTTAAAGATATTTCCCTCAGTCAGACCAATTTATTTTATCTCAACGTCGTTTAATAATAATATTTTAATAACAAGATAATTAAAATTGATAATTACTGAACATTTTCGGATTAAGAAAATGGAACAAATGGAGCAAAAAAACAAAAATAAGGAATTTGAAAGGAGATGAAACTGATATACTTAAGAAATTTCAAAAAAGAGTTAATTAAAAAGAATAATGAGATATAAAATTCACCGTCTTATTATAACAAAATGACATTAACCAACCTCAAATCATGATACCTCACTATTTCTAAATCCATTACTCTGATCACTTTGCTGTTATTATATTCTGATAAAGATAAAATTCGTGTAATTATACTTATGCAAACATAATGTTTTTTCTTCATTTGGTCGGAAAGGAGATTTTTAAAGGCGAAAGAACAGGAAATAGTTTTCTTATGAATGATTTAAACGTTCTCGAAAATTTTGCTCAAGCCTGCAAGTTGCTCGAAAACCAAATACTCGATTGAAAACCTGTCGTTTGCTCTAAATAAGGACTGATCTAATTTGAATGAAAGTTTTAGCAGCAACTCGACACTAGCGGCGAGAAAAACATTTGAAAAAAGTGCAACAGCAAAAGCTGCGGATGTCCCTTGTTGCGTTTCCATCTAAGGCTTTATTCACCACCTAATCTTTCGCAATCTTTCCTTTCTTTTCAGATTCAATTCAGCTGTACGATGAGTAGAGCATTAAAAGTAAAAGGAAAGCAACAAAACATCTCTGCGTTTCTTTATCGGTGACGAATGTTTAATCGCGGTATCAACGAGAACAAAACGTGATTTGCCATTGGAAGTTTCCTTGCAGTGAAGGGCAACAGGCAAGTTTACAAGCGCGGTTTAGGAAATTTTAGAGCCTACGTAAAACACCCACTAGTGAATTTTATAAACTCATAGAAAGTGATTCAAAGTGAAATGGTCTCGTTCCATTTCAGTGTCATAATAATACCTATTTTTCGAACATTATCTTAGTTAACAAACAGACAGATTAAGAACATTTCAAGAAGAGAAATGAGAGAATGTCTTATGTTTTTTTGGTTTGGTTAACTGACGATGACGTTTCAGTATCAAAAGGGCATCCTTTTGATGTGAATTTACTTCGCAGAAACCATCATCATCGTTATCTCTATTGCTATTAACATTTTCTAATAACTCCGCTACATTTCAAAACTCTTTGTTTAAAAAAGCCTGAGAATGACTGAAAAGTTTAAAAAAATCATTGATTAACAAAAGGGGGCGCGGGGGGGGGGGGGCGGGGGAGCCCTCTTAACGTTATTTGTTCGTAAAGGTCCATGTAGTCATTTCCAAGTTGAGGTCGCACGGTCAGGATGACGCACGCCTGCCTTTAACCCCTGGGAAAGAAATCCTGTAACCATTCTTAAGAGGGCTGGGTGGATCTAAGAACCGTTTAGAGGAGAATTCAGCTTGGAAAATATCTCCGACCTCCGCAGGTGATTGGACCAGGCTCCTCCAGGCCGCATTCAAGCGCTTACCACTTGGCTATTTTAATTTCACAGGTCTTCAATAGTAAACTCATTCACAGGTCTTCAATAGTAAACTCATTAAGAACTGTTCAAGAATAAAATTACATATCATACAATTTTGATTAAAAATTAAATATAATTACAAAATCTGATAAAAATTATTTAACGTTTGGGCAATTACAGGCCCAATTGCCGTTGTCAAGACTTGTCAAGACGTGAAAAGACATTATCAAAACAAGACACATTTTCAACATTAAAATACATATCAATACAAACAGCAGTGTTTACTCACTTACATTAACTATGTCACTGGGAGTTTGCACTTTTTTTTTTATTGAAAACTTTATTATAAGAAATCGACTTTTGTAAAAAGACCTTACGGTATAGAGAAAAACGAGCTATATTTTTTAATTCAGCGCCCAAAAATCTAATAATGAAAACAATTTTTCCACTGTAAACCTACATTATTATAACTAAAAAGAAAATGTTATTACTTCTGTATTCTAAAGCAAAAATCAAATCTACAGTTAGCATTGATTATTGTGTGTTATAATTATCATATTAGCAGGAGATAAAACATCTCTCGAACCGCATGAGTACAAGGATTGTCTGGTTGAAAGATAGGAAAAATATAAAGGAAAAACCAAGAGGAAGCCAAGACATTTACTGCATGAATAACTTAACTGAAAAAGAAGAAATGTAACTCTAAATATCAATTAGGAAGCACTTTCAGTAAATACTGATGTTTAATTTGTTGTAATACGCTAAATGCAGAATGTGTATATTTCTTATGCCTTAAATACAACTCTTAAAATCCAAAACTGAGATATATTATTTCGAAATCGCTTGATGAATTCCTACACATCTGAATACAATATTCCAATAAATGTTCCAGAAATAATTACGAAATAAATATGAGTGGTTTTCAAACTCATACAATTAGAGAAACAAATCATAGACAAATCGTTTTTAACATAATTATTCAGAATATCAGACAATCGACTTCTGGGCTGTTTGAATTTTCGAGACTAACATAAACAGGTTGTTTCTTTAAATAACTAACAATAATTTCTTTACTAAGTTACTGCGATTCATCATTTCTTTAAAAGCGAATGTCGATATTAAATGAGCCACGACTTCCTGCACTGAGTTTTTTTTTCCTGTAACAACGAATTCTTTATTTCCCTTTTGCCATTCATGAGTTATTGAAAGGAATATTACAGAAACACCTTCATCCAATTATGATTCACGTCTAATCTTCTATCTAAATAATGTTAAGCCCAAAGCATTATAATAAGTAGCAAAATTAGATAGAAGGGGGAAAATGGAGTTTTTGTTTGTTTGTTTCTTACTCTTCAGGACATTTCAACATAATTTCAGTAATAACACTGTAGGTACTTCAAATCAGTAACTTTATATGAAGATTTGTTTTGTAAAGGTGTTTCGGGACAAGGGATTAAGATTAAAGTCAAAGTCTTTAAAGTAACTAGCATTTGATCCAAATTAGGAAATAAATCAGTGAAAGAAATATCACTAACATATTCGCAATATATTAATCTGAGAAGATTCAAAGATA
>JAFIDM010102508.1:0-18016 GCA_023159025.1 Thereuonema tuberculata | reverse complement strand
TGATAATGCTTCATCATCATTATAACTTCTCATTACAGAGCTGCTGGTTGATGCAATCGTCCAATATCTTCATATCTTTAAAGGCCTTGTTGGTGATTTTTCCATTTCTTCTAACAGCTTGGCGTGTTCTACGTTACCAGATTCGCGATGTTTCATTTTCGCTGCGAAAGCTAAACTTTCCGCACTTTCTGCTGACTTCCTTAAGGTTTCAGTTTTTCTGCGCTTAGACCTAGTACTGCTCTCTCCAAAGTCTGTTTGTGGTCTTCCTCTTTTTCCAAGTGGAGTTTTCACAAAATTCACATCACACACAAACTCCCTATCCAACCATTCTTCATTGTTTTTCAAAAACCTGTCGATGATTCTATTTGACTTATCAAGTCTGCGAAATAATTCACTACAAAACTGAGATACTTGTTTTTCTAATTTAAATTTATCATGTGAGGCTTGTACGTCAACTTTTGTTGCAATATGTTTAACTAAAGATTTTTTTTGTATTTGACGACCGCCCTTTGCTTGCTGCAAATTATGAAATAACTCTCTCCGCGTATAACGGTATTCCATTCTGAAACGAAAATAAACTATAAAACTATGTGATTTGTAATATATCTTCTTATTGTTATTATTTAACTCTTAAATAATCATATTTTTGCTCCTAAGAAAATTATTTGATATTGTTAATATATAGGTACATGTAATAAATCGGCAATTTGTAATTATACAAGCAAATATGTTAATTAAATTATAACAAATGGAGCTTGTATGAGCAATTTATTTCTTTGTGGCCTCAAAGTTGACAGGTTAGGGAACATGTTAAGTAAAAATATAACCTCGGGCAACATCAGGCATTTTTTGTAGGCCTCTTTAAAAAATTAAATTTATGCGGTTGCCAAATAAAATTACATAATGTAAGAAAAAGCGTTCTCAGACTATCATGTTATCTCATAAATTAATAAATATTATGTTTTCAGAATACCAAAATATAGTTGTACAGAATTAATATTAACACTTACCTTTAAATCAACAAATGGAGTACAAAAAAAACACTTGAAATACAGGTTAAAAACGCTGGATCACAACAACACAAACTATGCAACTCCAACCTCTCACTTTCAGTGTTCAACAACAACTGAATAAAAGTAGATCAGCTATGAGGGTAGAAGTTTTATGACCTCCAGACATTCTGGAACAAAATGGCACATTGTAGACATTATAAAAAAAAACTTGAAAAATGCATTTTTGGCCAGGTTTTCAGGCATTTGGAAACACTGTGCGGCGCTCAGTAATCCGGCATTTTCGGTTATCCGGCGCTGCCGAAGTCCCAAACGTGCCGGATTATCGAGTGTCTACTGTAGGCTATTGAGAAAACTGTATAATACTGAATTTATCAAGACATGCAGGAAAGACATTCAGCTTACAAATATAATAAAATAGAAAAAATTTTCTTAAGATTTCTCAATTTAACTGAGTTTTTTCTGGGATAATGTTTTGGAAGTGAAGTTTTTTTTACACATCCCGAGACCTCAGTATCATAATCGATATCTATGAAAACAACTCAAGTCTGAGTTTCAATTGAAAATGTTTTGGATCGTCACAATAAAAAAAATTAATTTATTATTAAATGTAAAATATCTCCTTAATAAACCATTTGGGAACTTTATATCATTCCGTGAATCAAGGTAAAAATGAATGAAAAATCTCTGCTACCATTTCGTTTGGGATTACGAACAACCGAAAGATAAAAATAATAAGCTAAAGATAAATAGTAAATAAAACCCAAGATATGTAAAGATTAATAACATGAATTTTACTGTAAGGCTAAATGTAAATAAGCATAGTAAACAATCAAAACAATGGGCTTAAGGCTCACTGAGAAAGCATCAAGTTAACTTAAATGAATATAGAAAGTATATTCTCGAAAGTCTTTCTTTGTGAAAATGTTCAAGATAAAATTAAGTGTCAATTAAACGAAGAAACTTCAAAAGTCAGAAGTAGTGTTGATTGAACGTACAGTTTAACACTTATTAAAAATGAAGAAGATATTTGCTAGCAAAACGTATTCTTAACAAAACGAATAGACCTATTCAAGCTGTCACTTACGCATTTCTCCAAAGTCTACGCTGCACCAAAAGTTCTTAGTTTAGTAGCACATGTTTCGAAGCATTTATCAATGGTTGATATGCTCACAACACTGGCGATAATACTACAAACACACTGCCGAAGCGAAGCACAAACGTATCCCGCGGTGATCACGAGTTTACGGACGGCGATGCAGTCAGCAGGGATTCTTGCCCATCAGTGACTCGCCTATCCATGCCTTGACTTTGTCTTTCCAAAACGAACTTCTGAATTAGCTCGGACACTTCTTAAGGTCGGCACTTTACATGAAGCATATTTGGAGACTTCTTTGCGGCGTTAATGAAACAGTGATTCTGGGAGTATATGATTTTTGTGCCGCCAGTATTCTTTCATGTTGGCTTCGACTGAACTTCGTTCGGTTGTCAGCGCCTAAGAGTTCATATCGTAAGTACACTGCAAAACACGATCGGAGTTTCGTATCCATCACCGTATCTCTCTTATGTCACCAATCTTAGTCCTTATTCATAGCGAAAAGGAAAAAATTAAAAGGAAAGGATAAAAATAAAAATAGTCCAAATAATTGTGGAGACTACATTTTGTTCGACTTAACGGCTTAACTACTCCGACACCAACTCATTTATTTTTCTGGAAAGATAAAATAATTGAAAAGAATAACTGATTACGTCACCAAAACACACAAAAATTAACCAATAACGGGACAGGGGACGAAGAGACGGAAAAGCCGCGATGGAGGGGGTGATTGACAGGCCCAAAGACAAAGTAAAATAAAGCAGAGGAAGTTCTCAGATAAACAGAGCAGCAAAGAGAAACAAGAGGGCAGGTGGTGGTATCAGGCCGTCTTTTAATTTTCCAGAGCAGATGCAGCCCTTTGACCCAAGGTCACTGGGGTCGGTCTTTTCCTCATGTTTAGAGGGGGTGACCCTTGACCCGTGTCTCGGGGTAGATGGGTGGTCCACGGAGTGTCGCCCTGCCGTCTGCAAATTGTTTAGGGTTTGGGGCCGATGAGGGTTGGCTGGTCTGGAACGGGGGGGATTTCGTTTAAAAGAATTCTCTCGTCAATTCTCTCGTGTTTGTGGGGAAAATGCAAAATAAAGAAATTTAGTGAATTAGTGTGAAAAGAATTAATTGAAATTCACAGGATAAAATAAAAAGAAGGGGGGGGGGGGCGAATATATGAATAAAGATAAAATAAGGGATAACAGTGGCACGGTTAATTATACTGAAGTGAAAATATACCGTGACAGGATAACAAGAGATCTGTTATGGGTGAGTTCGGAAGTCATTATATTATGATATAATGAGAGATTAAGTACCGAGAAATGAGATTTAAAGATAGGATATAAGGTATATGGCCCAAATATCGCCCAGGTTCCTAATACCGCCCAGGGCGATATAGGACGGGATAGTGATGCTATCATACGGGAACCGATGGGAACAATTTGCCATTCCTTCCATTAGCACGCTGTGTTCGTTTGGTGGTGTTACTTCAACCCGTTTATTTTTTATGAATTCTTGAAGTTTTTTCGTTCTGGTAAGTTATGAACCTATTGTTTCTTTTAGTGCTGGAGCTTATGAATTATTCATGTCATCACAAACATCTAATATCGTGAAGTAGTGAAAGAAATAACCTATCTGTTGATAATGTCTGTAACTTGTTAGAGGTAGCCGGTTTGTCTGTAGCGTCCCCCAAATTGACAAGCTAGAGAGTGCCCAAGATCGCCCACCTCGTTGTTCCATATATCGCCCACTGTGCGATATTTTATTTTGGTTTATTACAGATGCCTCAACGTAAGACATGGGACAGAGAAGTTGTCACAGCTGTAAAAAATAAAAAAATGGGCCTTCTGAAAGCTTCCAAAACATTTAATGTCCTAGTCTTGTGAGTGGGTCACCATTCACAATTGCTCTAATGAATTCTCTCAGCAAAAGGAAACTAAGTCCTAAGGGGCTGAACTTAGACGATCGAAAGAAAAAGAAGCTCCCAACACCCATAAAGAATTGCGAAAAGATTAAGAAAAAAACAAAAAAATGCAAAGAAGTGCAAAAAAACAAAGTATTTAATGGTGTGGGAGATATTTGGAACACTTTCACAAAATTCAAAATATGAGGTTTGCCTGAACAAAAATTGAGGAAAAATACAAAATAATATTTATATCTATAATTGGTTCAGGAACATGTAAGTGAAGGTTACTATGATACATTGTAATTGTTTGCAAGCAACTGAGACGATAAATGACAAAAATATGGGCAGGTTTTCTTAGATGGGCGATATTTGGGCCTTATACCCTAAATACTTTTCGGGTGTATCTTATTACGTTATTATTTTCTTCTCATTTCTTTATTATTAACCATTCTCTATTCAGCAACGAATATTTTCTTTCATTATTACAAAAATAGATAATATTCTTTTTAATTTTCTAAATTGTTCGGATTCTTTTATTTTATTTATTTTATTACATTTTATTGTAGTAAATTTATTTCTATAAACATTACTTTAATTTCTTCTTTTTAATTAGTATAATATGCCAATTTGTCTTTCTCAATTAATATCGCTCTTCGTTTAATCGAAAAGAAAATGTTATGAATTCAAGGTCGCGCGAGTAAATTTATCGGAAAGACAAATTTAATTTATATTTCAAATTAAAACTTCTTCAAGAGATAATAACAGAATTAACACTGAGATATATTTGAAGAGACAACTTAAAAATTATCAGATATATATTTTTCATGCTTGAATAAATAACAGATTGCTTACAAAGGACTCTTCTAAGTTATTTTAGAAATTATAAATCTAATTTTATTAATCGCTGAGAGTAAACTGTTAGAATGAATCTAAGCTTGGAAATTGTTTTTAGAGGAAAATAAATGTGATCATCCGTCTTCCATGTTTTGGAAGATAGGTTCAAAAAAAATAATTATCATTTAAAGACATTGGGAAACGCTTGAATAGGCTTAACGTATTAAAATATAGCATTCTTCTTAATTTAGATTAATAATTTGCTAATATCTTCTGATAAAAAATATGTAATTTTAAACCATCTATGTCATCTATCAGTTCGTATGTCTGTGATCGAAAATTAGGAAACTGAAACTAGATTGATAGTTTTTTAATTTAAGGAGTTAAAATTACTTCTGTATAAAAAAATAATTATTTTTATCTTCCGATGTGAAAATATGACTAAATGGAATTTGAAAATAAACAAATATCTTTCGATCGTTGAAAGTTTTCAGAAATTTCTGAGGGAAAATTGTGTTTATTTAAATTAATCTTAAGTAAAAATAAAATTTGAAGGTGACCCAAAGGCATTAGAAACATCCAGGAAGGCAGCACAGAAGTCCTCTCGTGACTTACGGGCCGCCAACATGCGTTGCTCGAACGCATACTGGTGTTCAAACACCCCATCGTACGGCAGGAACCCCTTCTGACAAGGGGAAAGGATATTGTGACGAATAAGCCACTCGGACAGGCGTCGAGTAAGGCAACCGGCATAAAGCTTGTAGATCGTCCTGGATAGGCAAATAGGTCGATAATTGCACAAATCCAAGGGATCACCCTTCTTGTGGATCAAGACGGTGGTGTTTCTGAAATCCCATGAAGAACTCTTTCGCTAAGAGTGGAATTAAAGTAGACGTTATTTTGAAATTTTAATAGTATTTGTTTATTTGAATATAATGAAGTAGATGGTTAAACAATTAATATTTAATTGCATCATTAATCAGAATAGACAAATTGATTGAGCATTGATTGATAAAAATTCAAACAAAATACAATGCAAATGAATCTATGGGTAACAACTGTAATAAAAGCTTTGAAACGGAACTATTTTTGCTGGCGGACTTATTCAGAATATTGAACTCCTACACCTTATTTGCGAAACGAAATATATATAAAGATTTAAGAAATTGAATCCGTCAATGAAATTCTTTTCAAAATAATGGAAATGAGTTTGTAAAAATCAAATGTCATTAATTAAATCTTTGAATTTATATTTAACATATTTGAACATTTTTTAGTGCATTATCAGAAAATGGTAATCAGTACAAAGACTATTAATAGTAATTAAAATCTAAGCAATTGAAGTAAATTTATCATCAGAAATACAGATTTCATTTAGATTTCAAATTAAAACTGTTTAATTAAACACAATAAAAGTAACATACTTCGCACTGACAGTTGAGGAGCCAACTTAAAGTTTTCAGATATAACATGCTTGAATAAATAACATATTAGTTTCCAAAGGACTCATTTAAGTTATTCTAGAGGTAATAGATCTTATTTCATTAATTGCTGAGAGTAAACTGTTAAAACGAAACTTCGCTTGGATGTTATTTCTAGAGAAACAGATATGACCATCCGTCTTCCATCTTTTGGAAAAAATATATAAATCAGCCTTGTCCTCTATCTGTTCGTTCGTGTGTGATCGAAAATTAGGAAACTGAAGCTTTATTGATAGTTCAAGACACAGGTTGGAGGGGGTTGCTTTTTCTCGTACTCCTTCTTTTCCTGAAGGCTAGAATAGGACTCTTCGGTCTATTCTCCTAGCCTTTCTATGATTGCAACTCTCCTTTCGAAATACAAATAATCCAGGGAAACTGTTATATTATTCTTTCTAATTCTCTATTATGTAAAATAAGATGATGATTAGAATAAGGAATTTGAGATAATTCAAAATATTACAATATTCGAAGTTCATTTTTCTACTGTAAAGGTAAATATATTTAAAAACTGCTTTATGTTTTAAACAATATACGCTTTAAAATTTTAAAATAATTTTATCTTGAAAATACTTGAGGTTTTACTATATCATTACAGAATTTTTAAATGCAAAAAATAAATGTAACAAAGTAAATAGAAGAAGTCCATTTTTTTTTAATAAAAACAAAATCAATTTCAATCTATCAAGCACCTAGACAGAAGTTAGAAGAGACTCTACTATACATTATCGAATAAACAACTAGTTTATTAAAAGCTGTTGTAATTTAAAGATCAAGAACAATTTCAAACGAGGCCTGCATTAAGTTTATTTAGTAAATCTAGACCCTAATTTACACTATTTGAAAAACTCCAATAAGTGGCCACAAAGATATCATATTCGTTCTTAAAATAATCGATTCAGTAATTATACACGACATTTTGTTTAATTGTCATCATTTTCCTGCCCCTCCTAAACCAGATGTCAACTGAACCTGAAAACCTTCTGATAATTTCTTTTAACTTAAAATGAAGTTTGTTAATCGTTCGCTGAAAAAGCATATTAAAATTTCTTTGTATTTTCTGCCTCCTTTCTTAACTCTGATATTTTACATAAATTTTTAATTTTCATATGTAGTATCTCGCTTTCGCTTAATTTAAGGAATTAAAATTTGAATTGTTACAAAACAAACAAATACTTTTTGTAAGTTTAAACCTTTTTCAAAAATTTCTGATGAAAATTGTGTTTATTTAAATTTAATATAAGAAAAAATATAATTTGAAGGTCACTGTATTTCTGAAATGTCATCATCTGTTTATTGCAATGTTAATGTAGCTTTAGCTGTTAAATAATAGAATCATTCAAACCTTTTTTTAATTCATTCTTACAATATGAAAAGAAAAACACAAAACTAGCAGAAAGTAATTAAGGATCCAGAGATCACTGTATTGACCTGTTGTTGTTTTGCGATTACGACAAAATAGCTTCTATTCTGTCTGTTATATCAGTGATCCCCAACCCCCGGTCCGTAGATCATTTGGTACCGGGCCGCTCAAGCTCAGGGTTCTCATTGATTTAGCGTTCTGGTGAGTTAAAATGTTAAATCACTTTATATTCATCTTTTGGTGATACTGTATTTCATTTTGAAGGCATGTTTAAATATAATTCGATCAAAACAATCTAAAATATAAACAATCAAACTCCCCCCCCCCCCCGAGGGCCGGGGTCAAATTATCAAACGTTGACCGGTCCGCGGCGATCAAAAGGTTAGAGACCACTGTGTTATATCACCGGAAACAAAAGGAGTTGAAAGTAGCGGAGAACAGAAAATTAGTCAAGTTGAGAGACTGAGTTTTTATGAATAAATCAATTTCCAACTTTCTCATAAACACAAGAAAACACGACTCCATACAATTTGCACTAGTGTTGGTTGGAACACAGATATTATTTATTCAATCCATTTTAATTCAAATTGAATTCATTTAATATATCTATGCCGCATATTGTACCTGAAAATATTCAATCGTAGTATTTAAATATTTGGAGTATTTGTTTAGTCAACTTTATCTGGATCGATAAATATGAAAAAGTCAATTCCTTAAAAATATATCCATGAAATAAACCTTCATGTTTAAAGCATATATAATTACTAAAATCATTAGTAATAATTAAATGGTAGAACTTTTTCTTTAAAAGCAGAATTTAATGATCCACTTAATAAATCTTCCTTAAAATTAATAAGAAAAAGTTATTTCTGTTTGGGTAATTAACAGGGATGGATAGACAAAGGAGGTAGATGATCCAAAGATTATCAGCCGAAGGAATAGAAGAAAATACGATAAAGTGTCATTTTATATGAAAGAACTATGAAATTTTCTTTTTCTTTTTAAGTGTTTACAACTTGCTAAGAACACATATCAAGAGAACATTTTTACTAATATATTCCCATTTCTGAAAGGAAAATATCGCAAGAAATGAAAGCTGGTATCCATTTGACAAAGGATTAAGGTAATTTGCTTTTGTTCTGTCTGTATAGGAAACAAATGCTGCAAAAATTCACGTCCTTTGCCCGTATTGATCTTGAGACCTGCAGTCCACTAACAAAGAATATAAATATTTTTGCACAGAAAAGAAGAAATACATAAAATAATCGTATAATACTGAATATAAAACTAGAGAAGTTATCGTAAGATTAAATAGTAACAAAAACAGTAAATAAGAAAAGCAGCTGATTCAGAATACTAATTATACTAATATTCAATAGTTAACTTATTTTACCGATACTATACTTTTATACATAAACTATACGTGTCAACAAATATTTGAACAAAGCCGAAGAGAAAGTAAACTGAACTGTAAAGAAACTTTTTTTAGATTTTTTTTTTTTAATTTTTTAAATTTTTTTAACAACTTTGATCTAATAAGGAAAACAATCGTGGTAATAATAAATGTATCTGCTTGAGAGATAATCTCAGCCAAGATAAACTCATAAAATTTGCACAAAAGAAAAAAAAAATACAAAAATATATCCGACGAATATTTCGTCTCCAAAATATAATTATTTGGCAGATTTTAGCAAATGGATTAGCTTAAACGATTAATGTCATTTGCTTAAGGTCATGACTCAAGCAAATTCAGCCGACTGAAAACCTTTTATTTCTTTTATATATTTCTTTTATATATTTCTTTTTCCAATGCATCTCAAATTCTAAAATTTTAAATATGAACTTATGAACTATCTGGGATTTCTATTTTCTTGTTTTTAATTTTTAAGATATTTTGTGATTAATTAGATTAAAATTCAAAAACAATCAATGTTTTTGGTGTTTTCGAGGTATTACTCGGTATTTTCAACTGAACAAAACTTGACAAAAGACTGAAATGATAAAAAAAAATTATAAAGTAATGATTTGTATCTAAAATATTTTTTCACTAGATCAAAAAAAATATTTTTTTCAAATTTTGTGAGATTAAATATTTTTTAAAAAAAATTAACAGTTATACTAATAATAAATATTTTAAATATAAACCATCAATTTGGAAATTTTTTATCATTTCAGGTTTCTGGCAAGTGTTTTTGAGTTGACAATACCGAGTAAACACCCCAAAAAAATTGACTGTATTGAATTTTAATTTAATTAATTGTAGAATATTGTGAAAATTAAAAACATGAAAATATGAATCTCACATGCATCATAAGCTTATATTTAAATTTTCAGAATTTTAGGTGCACTGGAAAAAGAAATATATAAAAGAAATAAAAGGTTTGCTCGATTCAGGACGTTGAGACATCAGTGGTTCTTTAGATAATTCCTCATCCGTGACAATGAGTTTTTCTTGCAAACATCTATTTCTGGAATATTCTCTTTTGACCAAACTCGAATTTTAATCAAACTCTTTAAACACAAGGTATTTAAAACATTTCACAGCTTGAAAGAGTGTAAAATCTACTGATAAATAGTTTCATCAAAAAATAAAAAAATTATACTAAAAGGAGATGAACACTATAAAAATCAATTGATATCGCCTGCATCTGCAGCGAAATAGTTAGATTTTTAAAGTGTTCATCTCCTTTCTTCCAAGCTAACCACTCAGTCGAGAATATTCTATCTTTATTAGTTGTCCGTGAAGTTTATAGTGTTTATCCTATTTTATTATGTGCATTTATTTTATACTTTTTAACAGATTTCAAATTGAAATTTGATAAAATTTGCTTTATATTGTTTGTTTTTCATTGTAGGGGAGACCGGGGCCAAGTGGACCTAGGGGTAGAGTGGACCGTTGACTTTAGTAATTCGTGTAGACGCTAGAATGTGCCAAAAATCGGATAGAAGGTTGGTGCCATTGTTGCGCTGCTACCACAAAAGCGTCAGTGAATTCGGCTTATTGGTGACAGTGAGATGATCGATTGTTTTGTTTTTGTTCAGGTAAGTAAATGTATAGTGTTGTTTTTACTTTAATATTGCCATTCAGCGATGCATTGAATAACACAACCGTAATATTCATATTAGAGGCGGCAATCTAAAGATCATTTTAAGCTATAGTATGAATTGAATTCTTAAAGTAGTCGATAGTTACAACTGAAGGAAATGCCAAAATGGCGATGGGGCAGAGTGGACCAAACGACTCGGGGCACATTGGACCAGTGGTCCACTCTGCCCCGCTGCTATTACAATAAAATATTTTGGCACTACATATTATATTTTTTTCTATAATATATATTTATTAGGCCTATTATATTATATTGTATTATATTATTACATATTATACTTTTTTATATATTTTTTTATGCAGGCTATTATATATTGTGTGTAGCCTATATTATTAAAGGATATAACCCCTTTAGTATTTCCTCTCAGCAAGTACCGTAATAGGAAAAGAATTCGTGCGAAGGCATCTTAATCTTCGAAAATAGTCAATTTACACATTTAACTTTTATTAAATTCTAATTAAAAACTATGCAAACTGTCACGTTGTAGAATTGGCAACATGACACGATTAAAATCTTGGTCTCTGAGTGAATATATTTTGATTTTTAATAATTGTATTGTTGTAATTATGTATTTGAATTTTTGTATTTGGTAAAGTCTTGTATATTATTATTATGATATTTCATGGTTAAATATTATTTTAATGGTTTGAGCTTATTTAGAAAACAATTTGTGCGAAAGAAAAAGAAAAACTTCGAAAAAACAGTTGTGCGTTGATTGAGTGATCACGTGGTTTTATCTGTTTCGTTTTCCCATGGGAACAAAAAGAGAAAAGTTAAGTACACTCTGGCGGGAAAAATCAGATCAGTTGATGAATCTGAAACACACGGGCAAAAAGTACACTCAATCAGTCTAAACATTTCAGGAGAGGGAGCATATTCTAAAACACACACAATTACATCCCTAAGTGAACTAGCACAATTTTCAGTAAGTGAAACTCTAAATTAAATATAAATTCTATACACACTTTGTTACATTAGAAAGCATTAAAAAATGGCATAAATAACAATATAATCTTAATATTCTCAATAGAGAACAAAAAAAGGTCAACGGCAATACTGACGGATACGTCAGTAAAAAAAGCTCTGCAAGAAGAGCAACGAAAATCTAAAGAAAGAAAAGAAAGAGTAGCAACGAAAAACATGACTCGGCCAACAGTCTCTAAAAGCAACATAAACAAAAAAAAATAAACAAATAGAAGCAAAGGAAAAGGGATAAAGAGGAAACAATTACCGATGATTAGTGATGATGAAGATAATGAAGATGCTGTTCACCTCTCCTGTTTGAAGAACTTTAAAAAAAGCAAACCATGGCAGGAGTGGATTCAATGTACGCAGTGCAAGAGATGGGCCCATAGTTCCTGCGTAGCCAGTGATATTCGGGGTTTATTTTACGAATGCCTCAACTGCAAAGAAGATTTCTCTAGTGAAAGTGATTAATTAATTCCATGTAAACCTATTTGATATTATTCATTTACGACTTTCAACTGCATAATGATTATTTTAAATTTTCACTTGAATGTGTAATACCTTAGGTAGTCTATGTTAAGTTAAACTTTATTTTATGATATCCTAAATGGCATATTATTTTATATTCAATAGAAATCTTTCTTTAAATGTTGTTATTCTTACCCGGACAGCGTGCCCCATGAGGTGGTCCAGCCTGCCACGTGGTCGGGGCAGGTTGGACCACTCTACCAATTCGCTTTGCGAATTAATACCAATTTTATTTATGAATATAATGAAATGAAATCAAGTATTTACATTCTTGAATAGTTCCCGATCCTGACAAAAATAAATGCAATGGAAAATCTCTGAACAAAAAAAAAAAAAAAAATCAACAAAAAAAAATGGACCGCTCTGCCCCGGTCTCCCCTATCTCTAAAAAGATTTGTGTGAAATCATTCTTTCAGAGGAAATTGCTTAGGAATTTCCTTTTCAGTATCTTCTTCTGCTTTAACAATTAAAATCTGTATTATAACTCTGAAATGATTCTGTAAGAGATAACTGTTGAACTTTAAGAGAACAGACCATACAGGCCCTGGGATGAGCGAGAGGTTTAGGCTCCCAGCGATTCTCAGCCAACGGGACTAGTTGAGGTCGGATGGTCTGCTCGACACCCCCTCTTTAACCCCCGAGTAATAACCCCGGTACCCTTTGGCAGAGGGCTTGGTGAACCCTAGGTTCCGTCTAATTATTAAGTTTTTTTTAAGTATATTTCTTTAATGAGTTATAATATATTTCTAGTGATAGCAAAATATCATTCTTAAACTTATTGGGAAAAAGAAACAATTTTATTATTTGTATATTTACTTAAGAATTACTTTAGCATTGCAGACAAAAGAAAAGTTCAATTAGTTAGATACAAAATCTCCATCACAAAAATAAATAACAAACTAAAAATAAATAAAAAAATAATCAATAATTGCATGAAATTCATTTAATATTCAATTCAATGTTAATACAGGTAAAATGAGACACGTAATTGGCTAATAGGTATTACAAAGTAAATACATAATCAATTGAGTGGACGAAATATTAAGGAAAGTATTAAGATGATCAAAATATGCACATTTTTTTAAAAATACTACTACTGCACGTTAAACAAGATGATTATTGAAAGCCCCAAAGCAGAATATCGAGCGACGGGGCGACAATGTCGCAGAACGAAAGTAAGGGTTGCAGAAAGATATCGTATAGAACAGGGGTCTTTTCTTTTTTTTTTTTTTTTTTGGTTAATGATTTGAAGGTTAGTTTTTGTTTTTTTTTCTGCACCTGCATAAAAGTTTTTCGTCTTAGCATCAATCATCGCAGAAAGATAAAAAACATTCTGCTTTCGGGATTGAAAGTACTCTTAAAGTTGTGTCTCTAACTTCTAGTTTAGTTCCGTTTCTCCATTGTTTTATCATCTTAACATTACATTTAATCTCTCTATTCTCAGAAGCCTCTTATGGTTCAAGGTATGGAATAAAACGATTCGAAGGAATAAGATTGATACTTGATATCTGATAAAATAAATACAATCAACTGATGTGACCAAGATAGGAAGGACTGGATACAATGCTCGCATTTAATGCAATTACTTGCTGCTTAATGCAAATAATGCTCAACTTCCTCAAGTTTAACCTTGTTAAACATCTCAACCTTTGCTTCTTAAAGAGTGAATTCTATTTTGAAAAGATTGTTCTATCTGCTCATAATAAGACAATAACTTTGTAATCAAAAAAGAAAATTTACAGTTAATACAACATTTTCGTTTTGATTGTTTTCAATTCTACTTTCTATTCACTGAAAATCTAACTGAATTGGAATGTTTTCTTTTGTGTGAATAAATACAATTTGCTTTTGTATTTTAATTCTACTAATATTACTATCTCCTTTTTTGCAGTTTTAATCAGCTGTTAAGGTAAAATAAGCGGCGCAAAAAAAAGCTGTCTTCCAAATTAATTTAAAATTCAATTCATTATTTTAAAGGAATGATTCAAGGAATTTAATACAATTATTAAATGAAATTTTTTTAAATAATCGAATGAAATTTTTAACGATTTTAATAAATTGATTTCTCCCATTTTATTTATTTTTGTGGCTCTAAAATAAAGATAAACGAGACTCTGGGGTTTTTCCCACATCGTTAAAAGAGAAATAGACGAGGCCTTTTGTGTCCTATTGTTCAGGAATCGTCTTCCGATCTGCATACGATTGTTTGCAGTAACTTCGCCCACAGTCACATTAGGACTATAAAGATTCTTAAAGTTTTTGAAACCTCTTAAAATAAAATTTGATCAATTTTCATCATATCACTTTTAAAAATAGAGAGGCAATAATTATGTTCACAATTATATTTAAATATTGTTTTTCACGATTTGATAAAAGTACAGTGGCACCCTTTCATACCCGACCTCGGATCAACCGACTCCCCGCGTCATCCGACCATGTCTAGACAGGCGGTGCGCCAGCGTTATCTGTTTGTTTTCCTGTCACAACAAGCCAAGCAGATGTCTCTGCAGTCCTTTCTTTGTTTACTGCCTGAGTCATGCTCGTTTTATCGATTAGTTGACCGAAGTCTGCTGACCTATTCAGTGTACAGTGATTTAAACATATTTTCATTCTTTACTTATAACTTAAACACATTTTTATTCTTTATCTATTTGGCTTTTGTAACGTACACTGTATAGTCCTTAAGTTACAGTAGAGTATTTTTTTTACTTAAATGCATCGTTTGTCTACCTGTAAATGGCTTAATTCATTTTCTCCTGATTATCCGACCTTTTTAGCGTTCCGACCATCCTCAGGTCCAGTAGGGGACGGATAATCGAGGTGCTACTGTATGCAAAAAAAATCATGGGATTTGTTTCCGCTGTTTTCTAATCCGTAGCAAAGTCAATATAACTCATTTTAAATATCCGTTATAAACATAAATTATTTAAAAGTTTAATTTATAAAATGTTAGACTTCAATCTCATTAAAATATGAGAATGTTTCTTTCGAATTCTACAGCTTCCAATCCATCAAAATTGATTTCACGTCTCCTCTACAATTGCTGCATGCTCAGTTCTATTTTACAATAAATAAATGGAATTAGCATAATAAATACAGGATGTGATAATGGACAAATATACCCTCATTGCCAAAAACATTAGGGCACTTAGAAGCATCAGTCGAAATAGAACGATACTTGGTAAACAATGAAAATGATGATTTATATAATTGATTGTAATGTCACAGGAAATTGGCTTTTTATTCACTGCAGCACTACAGATCAATAGTTGCTTTACTACTATGTCATAGCGTCCCTAGCGGAGATACACGAAGCGATACGGCCTGGTATGGAATCATACAGATCTCTACTTGCTATCTTGCGAAAAATCCTCCCATAGTTGTTGCAAATGCCGCTCAGATCGCTCTTACACTTAGATGGTCAATTGGCGACATGTCTTGAGACCCTATGGGCCAAGTAAGGGTGTCAACTGCACGGAGACAGTCCATGGAAACTCATGCTGTATTTTTCAGCATTATCTTAAATTCGAAAATGTACTCCAGTAGCCGTTCAAGGAAGGGAAGGACATGAGGCAGCAGAATCTCCTAAAAGGAACGCTGAGGTTGGCCGCACACCAGAGCTGACAAAACGTCAGTGACAAATTAACTCGAGTAAAAAATGTCAGTGTTAAAATATTTTGCTTTAGACTGCCTGTGAATGTCTTTCATTCTGAGTCAATTTGGCGAGTGATGAACAAGTGGTTGTGATTGTGTATTATTATTTGTTATGTTTAGAAGAGGAAAGGCCAGATCGCTCGTTTTGGGTTCATCCTATTATTCAAAAAACGAAACTCAACACGTTTTAGATGAATTAAGAGGAGATGAAAAGAAATTCTTTAGTTTTACAAAAATAAGTATTTATTAGTATTTTGACTTTTTATTAGAGTTAATCACTACAAAATATTGAGAAACAAAACATCAACTTTCGAAAGAGTGCGTGACATCTTTACTTTAATACTGATGGTAAATTTATAGTTGTTGATGTGGGCGACTATGGAATAATCAATGACAACTGTATTTTCATTGCTTCACAGTGAGGACATGTCTTTTATAAAATAAGCTGAATCTGCCTTGAAAATTGAGTCCACAAAAAGTGTAAAAAAACGAAAAATGTATTCGTTGCGGACGAACCGTATCCTCTGAACCCCAATTTAATGGGACCTTTTCCAAAAAATGCCCTGACACGTGCAAAGCGAATATATAATTAACGCTATTCTAGACCACCGGTCGGCAACCCGCGGCCCGTAAGGCGTTTTGATGCGTCTTGGATCGATGATATTTTATTTGTTTTTATTTCATTTGAACTATGTACAATAAATGTCGTAAAAATATAGAATTAGCGTTTTATTTTTAAAACTAAAATATTTGTACTCAAATATGCTCTAGAATCTAGAGCATGTCGAATCGTCGAGTGTGCGTTTGTTATTCTTGCAAGAAAATTTCGAGTGTTTGAAACTATGATGTTAGTATTATCAGAAAAGGCTGAAAAGATCCCGCTTGTTGTTCTGTTCTTCAAAGGAGAGAAACTATCAAATATCCAGTAGGAGCTGCTTGATCTTTGTGAAGATGACAATGATCAAAATGTTCCAAACCTCCAGCGAGAAAGTAACAGAGCACAAGCTATTCGCAGTAAATATATGATTTTTTTTCATTCTAATTAGGGCAGTGTTCCATTGCAAAATAGGATAGTCCTTTCGGAATGAACAATATGAATTTAGATGCAGAAACTTCGACTTCTATAATTTAAAACGTGTTATATACATGTTACAAGGTCATATCAGATACAAACAACCCTTTTCTAATAATTATTAAATATTTTAATAAAATAAAACATTAGTAAAGCATTGCCTTCTTTTTCTTATTGCCTAAGATATTTTTTAAAAAAAAAAACCAATCTGATTTTGTTTTGGTCTTTGGGAACAAATCATTTTTCACGATTTTCTCTTCTCTAAATGTTTGTTTCCTAACACTTTCATCTTATTTGTAGAACATAATAACAGTATATTTTAGTTTGAACATAATTTTTTTAAATTTTAAATGTAATCATAATAATAAATAATAATAATAACATTTTACTTCAAACCGAAAGCATTCATTTCCATCGTTATTTCATCGCAAACTTTGCCAATAACATTCTTTTTAGAATGATCTTTCAACTGATAATTGCATACTATAGGCCCAGCCTGAACCAAAACAACAGTATGCCTAAATTTATTTCCATAATTTCAAAAAAGAAACCGTTTTCACCGAATGCAACAAAGTCTCCTTTCTTAAAACCTCGTAATGAGTGATAGCTAAAAACCGCGCAAGCGCAACGCGGAATGTCTCGAAATGACTCGTCTGGAGCGGTGTGCGCCCAGCCTAAGCCATCAATGTTCCCCTTAATCATACCTGTAGAGAATAATAAAGTAGCAGAGCGGAATTTTTTTTTTTTTTTTTTATTAAGATGAAAATAAAATTATTTACAGTATGAACTCCTTCAATTGGCACTTAATAATATGAATGAAAAATTTATCAGTTCAATGTTCTTTAATAGACACACATACACTTGCAAATTGGTTCAATAAATAATTTCTCCTTCATTCACTATGTTCACTAATTATTCACTCATATGAATTTATACTATTCATAATAATGCTTTCTTCGCTTTCAGTACAAATATTATATGAAGCACAAATAATGATAATTTGATAATATCACT
>JAFIDM010102507.1:0-15506 GCA_023159025.1 Thereuonema tuberculata | reverse complement strand
TTTGTTTGGATTGTAATAGCATAACGATAACCATTAAAACAATTAGAGTTATTAATTTAGTAAGACTAAAAATAATATTTAATTATCATATCACATTAAAAATATGTTTCCTTTTAAACAGAAATTGGTTGTTTATAAGGCATATGTTGATTCGATACTGAATTATGGTTTGGACTGTTGGATATTTATAAACGGACAGCAAATTAAAAATATAAATAAAATTATTCTAAAGATCTTTAATTACGTAACGATTAACTTTAAAAACAAAAAACTTGAGGAACAACAATGATTGTGTACATATGCACAAGTTTGATAGTTTAGTTACAAACACATAAATAATGTATATACACAAATTGATATTTAATTTTATCACAGTAAACCTTAAACTGCCACTGATGTAACATCAATGTTGGAATGATTGAAAATGAGTATTAGAAATTCTACTTTGAGTAAAATAAAAAAAAAATAAAAAAAAAAAAAACCTCTATCTTATTTTCCTGTTGGAAATGACAAATTTTGAAATGTACTAAAAAACATAAATGTTAATCATAACACTGATCTGAATTACAAATATTTTAATTTTAAATTGTAATGACAAAAATCAGTAATTGTAAATTTGTGATCTACATCATCAAGTTTGAATCTATACACCCTGCTTTAATTGAAAATTCAAGCCATTGCTTTGCTACCTTATTATAGCCTTCATTTACGCAGAACAGCAACATACTTTTAACTATGATTGACTAATTTATCATTCATTATGAAATAAAAATAAACATTACCCCATGCATTTACAAACAACCAATTTTATTGTAAGTTATAAAAATAATATGAAGACCCTACACTTAGCTGAAGATCTGTCTGATAATGATTGAAGTATCATATAGTCAGTGGAATGTTTTAAATCCTCAACTAGTAAACAAACACAAAAAACTATTGTTCAAAATAAAATACTTTTAAAATTTAAAATTAAATTTAAAAATAAGTACTTCTGAAGAGTAATTCTACTGATGGTGTTTCTTCTTGACAATTGAAAAAAAAAAAAGGCAAACACATTTGTGCTTCTATTTGCTGGTCGAGCAGAACAGTTTTCTAGCAAACATAAGCACAGATGCATTTGCTTGTGGAGTTTTTTAAAATTATCAAGACGCCAAGCTCAAGTATAGATAGAAAACACCGTGAATAAGATTATTCTTCAGCCACACTATTATTTTGAAATTGTAATTAACATGACCTTTTCTAGTGTTCTTGATGTTGATTTCCACCACTTTATTACAATTTTCAAAAATTCAACAAGTCCTTCACTATTCTGACTGTCCAAAAGTGATGCCGCAACAATATTTGTTTCATGAAAAATTCTCAAACATAAACTTACATTCTGTCTTTTAAGGTTACTTGGAGAAAGAGCTTTCTCATTTAATTTTGGAGCAAGTTTTACTAAGCTGCTTTTTAATTCACATGAATTAATTTCAAATCTTTAAATGATACTGTAAAAATTTTAGTAGTTCCCAGATCTGAGGGAAAAAAATGAAGCCTTCTCGGTTTGTTGGTTAATCCAATTATTTCTGATGCTCTTAAGAATATGGACCGAATCAAAAACTATGAAAATTTTCAATTCACCGTTTTTGGAATTACTTATTAAAGTTGTTAATGCACCACCACAAATAATAGGGTATCCAGCTTTTTTACAATTTCTATTATCTGCTCTTGTCATTTCTAGAAGATCACCAGCAGTTAAATTTTTAACAGGAATAAGGGCTGCAACATCTTTATTGTCTGAATATATAAAAGATATCATAAAACTCTGTACACTGTTGTCAGCCTGTAAAGTTTTGTTTGCACTGAAGCCAGACAAAGTATTCACAGAAAAATTAATTTCAGGTCTTATAATAATCTCATCTAACAGCAAATCTAGAAGTAATTCATGATTTTGTAATTTTGCAGCTTTTGTTTTTAAATACATAAAGCAAAAATTCCAATGTTGTGTGTCTTTTGGAAATTGAAAGACTTTTGTCATCTCTTCTCATTTCTAAATTGAGCCTGCATCCAGGCACACAACAACACGAAGGCATGTTACCTGAAAAAAAAAATTACAGGATTTTAAAAAATGATTATAAAATTTCAATATCAAATCCATTTCAATATTTAAAGATTGAGCACGTATTTGAAATGGATTTGATATTTTTATTTTTTCTTATATATTTTGTTTAAGAATGTTCTCTAAATAGATTTTTTTTTAAATTCTATTATTAGAGACTTAAATGAAATTACTTTTAATATTAAAAAAAAGGAGTTTGTTAATATTGTCATCCACAAGTATAAAAAACAATATTACTATTATTGTAATCTTACACTTTCAGTTCATAATATAAATTAATAATAATATTTTTTTTTATTTGACTATGATTTTTAAATACAAAAGTTACAGTCCCGTTAGGAATGACAAATCCCTGTCAACAGGTTCTGAATATAGATATAGCCTACTATAATTGTTTAATTAATTTTAAATACAGTATCAATACAGTATTAACAAACATTAAAAGACTTACATCACTGTATATAGTTTTTTTGTCAAGTAGACAGCTAAGTGCTAATTTTCTAAAATTTTATATTAGGCAGTAACATAATTTAAAAGTTAAAATAATTTTCTGATTTAATTCTAAATATATTTGTACTTGTGCATATTAAAGTTATCTATGTTTAGCTTATTTTTGTCGAGTAAAGTAAGAACTAGTAACAATAAATATTAAGGACATTGTAATTAAGTAAATTGAATAAAATATTTAAATGAGATATTACATACAGGATTTACAATTACAATGAAAGCAACTGAGCAATAGAAATTCATTCTAATTACATTTTATCAGCCACTTTTTTAATAGTTTCTTCACATTGGATATTCTTCTATTTTTATATATATTTCTTTTTCATCTATATTGTTGAATAAATTTTCAATTATATAGTTAAAATGCCTCTTTCCATATTCATCGTTTGTAAGAGGATAGGGAAGAAGGAATTTTTCTTGTTTCTTAGATTACATGATGTGATATGTATTTAACGAGTGTCAATAATAGTTAATACAATTCAAGTTGAAATAAAATTCAATAAACACACATTTTTAAAAGTTTAAAAAAATGTATATATTAAAGGAATTTGTATGCATAACATTGTGGAAATCGGTTTTCAAGCCCTTGCACAGGGCTTATACAAATTCGTTTAATATATATATATATATATATTTTGAAACTTATAAAAATGTGTGTTTATTGAATTTTATTTCAACTTGAATTATATTAGAATCTATGAGGATTTTTGTTTTTCTTCTTTCTTGTGCTCAATGATTTTATAATAGTTATTAATTAGTATGTTGTATATGAATTTTTGTTTGGGATTTAGTATACTATATTGAAGATTCTTATTTAACATCATACTTTTATCTTTTACATTTTGCTTGAACAAAATTAACTTTAAGATTTTCTTTTGCGGATTAATTATAGATTTTAAACAACTGTCATTGGTGTTGGCCGGAATGTTATGTCTGAATCGAATAAAGCATTAAATAATATTTTAATACGCATTGGAAGTATGTCTTTTGTATGATAGAATATGTATGACAGTATATTTAACTATTTATGTAACATTTTAATGTGATTATTCCAACACAATGTCATTTATTATTAAGCCCAGATATTTAACTGTTTTTGTGTACTTTACAAACACATTTATATATATGTATGTTATTGCCGAAAATTCTGCAAATTCTATAAATATATTTCTTTTATCAATTTCTCTAGATTATGAATCACATATGCAATAAAATGTAATGAATTTATTTGGTTTGATTTGGGATTTTGTTATTCATTTTTTATAGTTTTAGCAGATGAAGTTATTCAAACAACTAAGATTATTTTCTTTAAAAGGCTGTTTGTAAATATATATTTAAAATCGTGAACACAAAACAAACGAAATCTTATTTTATTTTTGTCAGCATCTCCTCTTACAGAAAATATCCACATTTTTGAAATGCGCATTATTATTTACTTAAATTAAATCCAATTATATTATTTCTGTTAGTAGCCTATAATTACGAAATACAACAGGTATCTTGTTTTAAACACATTCATTTTTAATTTTAAACAAATAAAATTTTAATGATTTCCTTCAATCAATGTTAATTAAAGAACCAATAATTAAGAGAAAAGAAAATATAAAATAGTTAAGATAAAAAAAAATATTTTTTTAATTATAATTTTATAATTCAAACAGATAAACAACAGCAACAAACAGATTTAATTAATAGTTTCAAAATTTCATTAGTAATACCTATGATATATCCATTACAAAATCTAATTATCATGTAAATTACGAAACATTCATTAATTTCTAAGTGTTTTTTTAAAACTTTAAATGCAAAAAGAAACTAACATACATTCATTATTTGAAATTCACATGTGCTCTAAAAAGTTAGGCCTTTTTAGGCCTCTTAAAAAAATTCGTTAAGATATATTTCAAAAGTATTTTAAATTATATGAAATAAAAAGGATCTTACTTTTAATTGTTATCTCCAGATTCTTGACAAAGAATTGTGTAAAATACATTATATTCGGTAGATAAAAACTGCAATTTCTCTCTTCAAAAGTACAATCAAAATGCCGAAATGTCCGATTCAAACGCTCTGCGAAAAGGGAGGTGCTGGTGGCTCCCTCTTCCGAAGCTTTGGCTAAGCGACGCTTCAACTTAGGATGTTGCCCCAGCGTAATTTAAAATTTAAATTTCATGCAATGCAATCATTATTTTAATTTTAAAATCACATATATATTTTAATTTGACAATAATGCAGAAACATGATACATAATTTGTCACTTTTAATTTGCCAACCAAAAAACAACGTTGGGCCAACGATGTTTTCGTAACGTTGGCCCAACAAATGAGTTGCGGAGGATGGCCCATCATTGGCAATTGGTTGGCAAAACCACCAACCATTCCCCAACAGTGCCAACCATCAGCCAACGTTGGGCCAACGCTTTGTGTTACGTGGGGATGTTTACATTTATGAGAACATTTAAATTTGTATATGTATGATATATAAACATAAGAACTTATTATTTAGTATTTGTAACAGGTAAAGCAATATAGATCATTCATTAGTATAATTAGATTTGTAATAAATTGTTAATGTAACAGATAACAATAATATTACTTATATTGCATTAATATATTAAAAAAATATTCTCATATATAGTATTTATTATTGTTATGTAAAATAAATATCATAACATACCTACATAGAGATTCAATAAGAACCTTGCAGAACCAATATTGTAAATAATAATGAAATAAAACAGTTGTTTCAATACCATAGCATATACTTAGAAACATTTACATTGCACAAAATGAAAGGCCTTCCTTACTATACATCCTTGTCATTGAAAAACAATTTTAAAGCCTAAATCAAAGCCTAATGAGCATAACTTTGGAATGGCAAAAATTAATGTAACATAAATATATATAATAAATTATCACTGCTACAACACCTTCAGTACTATATGAAATAGATCCATCAAACTAATTCTCCAATCCCCCACCCCCTCCAAAAAAAAACCCAGAAATATTATCTTCAATAAATCAATATACCTATATACTTTCTGTTTGCATAAAAATTGTGAGGAATAGTTCCATTAGTTTAAGTGGCTGAGGACATATAGAGAGACACAAGCTTTGGTCTGTATTTGGGAGGTAATTTTAAGTTTATATGTTTTTGATGGAGGGTGGATGTCCTTAAAAGGGTAGGGTTATACATAGAGCTATAAAGAGAGAGAGTCATGCATGAGAAGATTACACAATAAGTGACAAGGTAGTCAATAAATGTTCCACAAAATTAACAACTGAAAGTTAATTATGAAATTTTATAAAAACATTAGGTTGTTATTCACAAGAGCATATAGTAACACGAAAATGATAGTAACAACAGTAATTTCAAGAGCAGAGACTTAAATAGGATGTTTTTGGATACATAAATTTTTGGGGAATTGATAACAGCAATGATGTTAACATATAAATGAAAACATCACAGTATTAAACTTGCTGCAGTGCTAGTACAAAAACACAATATTATTTCATTCAATTCAAAAACCATAATTGAGTCTACACAATAATTTGGGACTGGAATATTAAATGTATTTTAGAAAGATGTAATGAGGAACACAAGTGATTTTAGTGGAGTTTTGCAATAACTTAGAAATAATGACAAGTTTATATTGTTGTAAATAAAAAATGACTGATTAAGGATATGTCTTGATGCTCCACAAAGAAATGGTAATGAATTGATATCATATGACAGGACAGAATGGTTTCAATTAGAAAAAAACAAAATAATATCTTACAAAATATCAGTTATATATATCTAAATATATATACACACATATATTATATAACCTGTAGTATATATATAACTTATATATAACTTCTTGCTAACTTATTTCTATTGGCCTTTGAATATCAATTTTGTATTGAATTCCCTTTCCAATTTAAAATTTTTAGATATATAGACGATTTAATTATTTTTAATACTAAATTTAATATTAATTATATAGAAGAAAAAATTTATAACAACATTATTAACTTACAGCAAACCAATATTCATGCTGAATTTGTGGATTTTTTAGATTTGAGAATATATTTCAATCAGCAAATACCTCATATACAATTATTTAATAAAACATTTTTGTTTCCTTTCAAAATAGTTTTAATTTATTTCAAAATATCTTTTTACAAGAGTTAAAAAGATATCTTACCATTAACTCTCAAATAGATGATTTTTTGAATAATTTGAATTATCTCATTAATGAATTTAAAAATAATAATTTTCCAAACAAAGTTTTAAATACTTATATTACTCGATTTCAAAAGAAATTTAAATTTCAAATTTACAAAAAATATAAAATTAAATATATTCATTATTTTATTTAATCATTAATCTTCAAGACTTGTTAAATTTTGATCATTCAAGTTATCTCATGACAACTTAGAATTAAATCCTCTATTTGAGGAAGTTTTGAGTTTGAATTGATAACTGTCATCTTTTGCTTTTAATATTTTGAAGTATGTTTTAGGAAATTTTCTGTGTATGTATGAGGAATGAATGATTTTTCTATGTATGTATGTAAAATAAATGATTTTTCTATGTACGTATATAAAATAAATAACTTTTTATATGTATATATATGTGAGAGGTTTTTATACATATAGACAAAAAAAGCATATAATTTAAAAGATAATTTAAAAAAATAAAAAATAAATTTAAAAAAACCTAAAAAAATATTAAAAAGAGAGCAATCTTCTTATAATAAAGCGCTTTTGTGATTTCTAAATTTTAGCTTAGTTTCAAAATTCAACACCAGATGCCGCTGATGACGTGTTTGTATATTCGAATATTAATACTTACACAGAAACAGTTTTTTGAAATTAATTTGGTTTTTAAATTTCAGAAAGCTGTCCGGCAAATTTTATATTTATATATATATATTCATTCAAGAGTTAATCAATATTTGGGAATTTCCAAACAAATATCATAGAAATTAATCAGAAATATTATTCTGTAATACAATCAGTAGTTAATGTCTGATAGACGTTTATGTTTGGATGTATATTTTATTTTTAATTTTCCGGATTTACATTGTAAACTTCATTAACTCAGTGAGTATCATTCATGATTGATTTTTGTGTTTCCTGTTTATATACTCTGTAAGTACTGTTATCATTGTATCCTATAGTCCTCCGAAATTTCCAGCACAAAAAAAACAGGTTGCTTAAAAATCAACCAAGGAGAACTGAACAGTAATTAATCATTTCATTCCAAAAATAAAACAAAAAATTACTGATGTTGTTGTCATTCAGAACAATTTGTATTAAGAATACAATAATAAAAGTAGCATTAATTTCATGAGTATATATTTAAATGACTATTTAAATTTCTGTATAATTTATAACAGCAGTGTATTTCTAAGAAAAAATTTCAAAAATAAATTATTCAAACTGATAATACAAGTGGTTACAATTTTTTTAAAAAAACATTATAGTTTCCTGACATTCAGAAATGTAAATTTTGCTTAGTTATTCATTATTTATGGCTAATATTTACTTGATTAGTTATTTGAAATACTTAGGGCCGATGTTTCTTGTTTTATTGCATTAAAGATAATAAAATCTCTATAGGGCCATCGTCTTTGCAGCACTTCTGCTGAATATATACTCGAGATCTGTTGGAATTCTTTTCTTTTCCGAGAGGTATAGGTATCCCGAATATATAATTCCATGCTTTCATGTAGTCGGCAACTGAAAGAAAATGATGTTAAACATTAATTTCCTGGTCGCTCGTACATGTCGAAGATTATCGATTCGATTACAACGTCTAAAATAAATGCAAACTTACCTGATTTTCACAGTTTCTGGCTGCTGTATAACCATGCTTTGTGTTTCTATCCTACATTTTGTAATTTTTGGAACCAAAAGCATAAACCGTGAATAGTTTGGAAGTAACAAAATAAGCGCCTCCATCTTGGATTGTGAAAAGTTGAGAAATTTTCGTCAAATCGTGCTGCTTCTTTGTGAATGGTTGACATTGTAATTAACGCAGAATTCTGATTGGTTTCGCTGAGCGTTGTCGCTGTCGCACAACGCCGATCTTCAAAGCTGTTGAAGGTTTGCGTAGTGCGACAAAATCGCAGACATGACGTCACATGTCGCAGACATGACGTCAAAAATCACAGAAATGACGTGATTCCTGCGTTGTCGCTTGTAGTTGGCATATGCGCGCCACCCTTAAGAGTCGCAGGCAAGGATGTCGCCCGAAGGCGGCAGTCGCTTCTGCGCAGCAAGTGAGAGGAAGTGGCACCACTGTCCTTGAGTTTTTTTCTTCCTGGAAAAAATGGCGTCCCGTTTTTGTTGGATAGGAGTTTCACTATTATGGCACGGGGCCTGTCACCTTTCTGAGGGCCAACTCGATGGGATCGCCTTTCGAAATCGAGACACCAAGTTTGTCTTTGCAAAGATCTATAATAACATCGTCTGTATTTTCATTCTTTGCTTCCTCAATTCCGAAGATTCTCAAATTGGTTCTCTGCTGGTATTGTTCTAACGCGTCGTCGGCCATTTCAGATTTCTTTTTATATTCTGCAAAGTTTCTTTTTACTTCCCTTAACTCCATTGTAAGTTCTTTCACTTCCTTGTCCTTTTCATTCAAGCTTTCAATCAGCTTCTCCATAACGAGATTTGTTACGGACTCTGTAATGGCAACCGCGATTAGTTTCAAAACCTCCTGCGATTGCAGGGCCTCACCGATATGGAGCCACTCCATCTCTTTGAGTTCATCCCATAAGGGTTGCAATGCTGCCGGTGGGGAAGGATTCTCCGTCTCTGGGTTCTCGGGGGTTAAGCTAGTCGCCTTTGCACTCCAAGTGTTCACCAAATACATTAGGCTGCTGATTTTTTTTCGCTGCATCATATGCCAATAATAATAATTTTTTATAGTTTCTTGAGAAACGATGCTCAAGTTACGCTTGAACAGTTTGAAACCAATCGAAATATTCAGTTATAAGAGATCGAGACGGAGTGAACGGAAAGTAATCCGAAATATTTTCTAATTATTTAATATTCGCTAATTATGTCAATGACGCTTTTTCAAAAACAAAGATATTTATTAAATATTTCCCACGATGCTCTTCAGTAAGAAATACTTTCTCAAGATGGAGCGGAGATCTGTTTCACTAAGTTGAAGGAATTCCAAAGGATTAACCCATAAGAATTTTAGAAAGATTTCATAATGCACAAATCTCGTATTTCATTATCCGAAAATTGAATACTAGGGCTAAGTACATCCATTTAATATGAAATAAAAGTATAAAATTAGTACTATTACTTTCAGTCAAGTTAAATTTATTTAGGTGCTGGTCTTTTCAGTTGGAATTAAGATAAATCTTACTTTTGAATTAAAAACTACGTAAGTTTTAACAAGAGATGCATAATTGGGTGAAGTCATTAGGGAAACGGTTGTATGCCAATTTATCAATAAAACAAGCAAATATTAAAGCAGTGAAATTCGTAAAGATATTAGGAATTTTGCGAAAAGTTACTGTGTTGTTGTGAAATGGAATATCCAGTCATGCAACATCAAGATTATCCTTCGTTTAATTATTCACAAAAAAAAATTATAATTTGTCAATTTAAAACAGCAATTTATTATCTAAATGATTTTTACATGTCTTTTTAGCTATAAAATTTAAATAACTAAATATTGCCTCCTCATTGTCTCACTAATTCTTAAGATATGTGATTTAAATTAATCACTAGCATTGTTGTGAAAAATGAATCAACAAAATAAAAAAGAAAAGAAAAGTAAGGCAAATGGCAGGAGAAATCTTCAATAAGGAATTCTTTAAAGCTGAATTGCTGGCTTGAGGCCTACACTCTTCTGGATTCTTATTTTTCAAACCATTTTTGACATTTTTCAGAAATCTGTCCTTATCTTTTGCCTCAATTTTCCTATTCTTGTCTGCACAGAACTTATTCATCTGTATTTCTGCTTCATGTTCGATACACTGTATGTATTTATTCATTTCACTGAAACGAGTAAAAAAGGAAAAGAAAATGACATGAAAAATTGAAGGAACGGAATTAATTTTTCTAAAGCTGATGAGATAAAAATAGGAAAATGTTATAAAGAAACATTGTAGAAAGCTCGGACAGCGTGTAAAGATAAAAGAAACAATTACGTCGTCACTGCTATATTCTGGTTTCAGATATTCGGCACCAAGAGAGAAGCAGCATTCATCGCTGAACATAACACGAAACCATATTTCTCTATTAATTCTCTTCTTATATTTTGTAATAGATAAATGACTCCACACCCTTCATTGAGTATTTAAACATGTTTATTTAAATACAATTTGCGAATTTTGGGGAACAAATATTATCGTTATTCCCTTCCTCAAGCATATTTGGAATTAATACAACAAACAATAACAGAAAACAGAAGGAACATTAAAATTTAAATCGAAACACATCTATTGAATAATATAATTGTTGCAACAATGATTTGTTCATTTAACAATTCTCCTATTATTAAAATCATAAATAATAATATTATCCATCAATGCAATAAAATGACAATGTCAATAATCTAACTCAATAATTGTTACTCCTTTATGAGCATCAGTCTTAATTAAACCCCTCATTCTCACTAGCTCCCTCGCACCTGTTGAAATTATTATTCCTTGTATTGTTTATGACACAACACTGCAGGATTTTTCGTAATTTCCGATCAGTTTCTTTATACAAAATTTTAATGTCCTCATTCATAATGTGACTTTTTTTCAAACAATGGTATGCAATATCAGAAGCGTCTAAATTTTGGTTCTTTAGCACCTACTATGTTCTGAGAAACTTTCAGCTAAGATCCGTTTCGATTCTCCAATATAAAGTTTCACAGTCAATCCGATACACTATACCCATTTCATTTTGCTTATTCTTATAATTAATTTTTCTACACAGTAAATTTTTTATTTTGTTCTTATATTTAAAGCCTATATTAATGCTAAAATCATTACACAACTTCTTTAGAATCATACTATTTTCATTAAGGTATGGAAGGATTTTGGATCTTACATATTTCTTTAATTTTAAATTTATTATAATCTATAATATGATCTTCAATGAATTTTACAGGGTAATCTTTTTTGATTAAGAAACTTTTCCTTGATCTTTTCTCTGTATGTGTCTTCTTTACAAGTATTTCTTTCCAATCTTCTAATATAATTTTCCACTATATTCTTGTTAATATTTATTCTATGTCCAGATCTGAAATTTAAAACATGGTCACTACGACAGTCTTTTATAAAATGCTCCATTCTAATTTTGTTGTTCTCATTAATTAATTTAACATCTCTCTAAATAATACAAATAAATTTAAAGTATATTTACATTCAATTGACTGGGCTGAAGAAATGGAAAACGTAACCTCTACGGAACACTCCGTTTCAATCTTCAGCGAACTCTCTTTCTCAGGATTTAACAAATATTTTTCTGTTATCTCCCAAAACAATTCCACAATAAATAAGAAACCATGGATATCCGTTGAACTTTTGAAAAATATCCATCACAAAAATAAACTACATAACTCGTATAAGAAAAATCCTACACCTGCAAAATTAGAACACTTAAAGTCATGAGGAATGGCTTAAAGTCACGAATTATAGCTTCCAAGGAAAGTTATTATGAAAATCTATTTAATGATAATCTATCCACAACAACACGGTTTCATCACAGGGAAAAATACCGAAACTGCACTAATTGATATCAGAGTCTATCACGGAGAATATGGCGGCTAATAAGATCGTCTTAGGTCTCTTCTTGGACTTGAAAAAGACTTTTGACTCAATATAAATATTTTACTTCAAAATTAGAACATACGTGTATTAGAGGCCCACCTTTTACATGGATCTCTTCATGTCTATCACAAAGACAATACCAGCTGAACATAAACGGATATTCTTCTTCAGTATATCACACGTCGACAGGTTTACCCCAAGGGTCTATTCTTTCCCCCTTCTCTTTAATTTATTTATAAACGATCTCATTCTCACATCACCAGCTCCCAAATGTATCTTCTATGCCAATGACGGAACCCTCCTATTTGCTCATCCTAATGTGGGAAAACGCAAGCACGAGGTCCAATGTTCACTTTTCTATCTTGAATCTTGGCTATCCTCAAACGACCTTACTTTAAATACAACCAAAACGATTTATATGTTTTTCTATTAAAGAAATAAATTACTCAACACTGACAATTTCTCTATCACTTATAACAACTCCTTATTGCAAGGAATCTTTCAGATATTCAGGTGTTACTCTTTCGCACGATGTATCATGAAATCTCCATGCACAACAAATCGCTCAAAGTCACAAAAAATTTAGGCATCATTAGGAAACTTTATTATCTTCCTAGGCAAATACTTCTGAGTCTATATTGGTCGCTAATTCATACAAACTTGTGCTACGGTGTAATCATCTGGGTTACCACTGCCAAATTTCAAGAAAAACTAATACTCAAAAGTTCAAAAGCATTTCCTAAGATTCCTAGATAAAAAGCCCAGCTTCTACTCTACCCAATCCCTCTGGACAAAATTTAAAATAATTCTCTTCGAACATATCTACAAACTTCAGTTGGTTCTTTTCACCGACAAAACAATTAACAAAAAACTATGTCTTTCAATTATTTTCAATATTAAAACCCAATTCCAATTCTTATAAAACTAGACTCAATCCTGTTCTTCTTCTAACAAAAAGAAGATCCAACTATCAAAGAAGAGCAGTCAGTTATTCAGCTACTCTAAATTGGAATAAAATTTCAAATGAAATTCGTGATTGCACTTCTCTGGCACAATTTAAAAGAAAACTTAAACAACACTTATCTACTCAACTCAATCCTAATAAATCCTCATAGATATATAATTTTTCTCTTTACATGAATCCAATAATTTATTGTAATCTCCCCTCTACTCTCTTTCTTCTTACTCTCTCCTTTTTTTTTCTCCATCTATCTAGATAAACGCCATCAGTCTAATTTTATATTATATAATTTTCTCAGCATATAGTTTCCTCAAAATTTGAAGAACTGAATTTTTTTCGCTCTCATAATGCACATTGTAAAATATCTGTAAAAAAGAAAAAGGAAAATAATCCAGTTTCTTCATCTTTTATTTTTTCCCTGAAATGCTTTTTGTTTTAATTTCATATGTAATTTGCCTCGATTCCGACAAACTTTTGTCTTCTCCACGGGATCACCATTAAGACAACTGGGATGTCAAAACTGTAATCAATACATACTGTTGTAAATATTTTTTATAGGCAATAAAATTATTATTATTATTATTATTATTATTAAATAGTTTAATATCTTATTAAGTTCCAATTCTTTTTTAAATTTTGTATCTTTATTCTTATTATTCAAATTATCAAAAAATATCTCAAATTGTCTTAGCATTCCATACCATATAATCAATATGTCATCCACATATCGAAAATGTTTTGACTGTACATTTTATCCTTTAATAAGTTGTTCTCAAAATGATTCAGATATAAATTGCGAAGAGTTCCTGATATAGGAGACCCCATTGAGAATCCTTTAGTTTGTTTGAAAAACTTATTGCCATGTTTAAAATAAGTATTAAGAGTGACAAATTCCACCATTTCTCATCTAAATTTCTTCATCTAAATTATACTTCATAAGATTTCCCTATTATCTTATATTTGTTTGTCTTATATCATTAAAGTTTAATTTACAGGAACGTTGTTCAACATATTTTTTATATCTAATATGAGATGGAATTTGTTCTTGTTATTGTTATTAAAAACATGTATGAATTATTAGGGAAATATAGTATATATATATATATATATATATATATATATATTTACAGACAGATTGTCAAACGTTAGAGAATCATCATCAAACTGGCAAAATGGGACGAGCATGATCAATTTTTTAAAACATGTTTGTTGAATAATTGGACGCCAAAACCATTATTAATAAGAAATCCTGTATTGGTGATGACAGAAACACAGACAACATAAGGAGAGAAACGGAAAAACGATTAGTGGAAGATCAATTCAAAGGTACGTCAAATCACATATTGAGACTATTAAAAGAAGAGGAAGATTTTACACTAAAATCCCTAAAGCCAAATATTGGTTAATTATGAACTGGAACCATGACAAATATATCAAGACAAAAAGGAATTGTAAAAAAAGAAAGATGAATAAATTCAGAGTTAATAATTTGAAAGTTGTGTTTGATTATGTAGTTAATTTAAGTAATAGAACATTTAATTTAAAAGAAAATTAAATTAATAAATAAAGGTATGGATTATGTTTATGACCAAGAACAGATTAAAGATGAAAAAACTATTGTCATCTTAGAAGAGGCTTCTAATAAATGAAATCCAAATGAAAAAGAAAGGTTTCTAAGAGAATTAGGAAATTCCAAAGATTACCATTAGGAAAGGATAAGAATTTAAATAATGGAGAAATTAAGATTTTGAAAGATTTAGGAAATGGTAAAAACTTAGTGTTTACTAAATTTAAAATAGCTGTTATGAATAAAAATGATTATATAGACAAATTGAATGAATTGGTGGTAGATGAATATCACATGGAAAGTAAAGAAGATATTACAGGAAAATTGTATAACAAGTTAAAAAAGATAACTAAAACATTAGTAGATAGTAAATCAATAAACAACATGGAAAGAAATGAAATGCACAAACAGTCATGCAATTCACCCACTTTAGAAAGTAGAGTTAAAATTTAGAGTTAAAATCCTGTCTTAACAACCAAAAATAAAAAAAAAAACCAGGCAATCCTTTCTTAACAATCAAATATTAAACAAAAGGGCAATCCTAACTTAAAATCCAAAAAAAAGGGCAATCCTATCTTAACAACCAAAAAAAAAA
>JAFIDM010102506.1:531-18024 GCA_023159025.1 Thereuonema tuberculata | reverse complement strand
TTATGGCTACTGATTGATTAGAGAGAATAGTATTTGTGCAATCGCTTTAACACGTGGACTCCAAAACTAAGTTTATGTCAAACAACCTACATAAAATATATAATAATATATAGGTTCTTTGTTCTCGCATCGCAATAGGCCATAGGACATCTTCGACAGTATTTTGTCTGCAATTGCTTAATTGTATCCCCTTCGCCTTCAAAGAAAATAAATTTTCTCGTTTAAACCATTTGTAAATTTGTACATTTACTACCCTACGACTAGACCTACTCAGCTTCCGATAACCAAAAAGTTAAGAGAATTTTTAAGAAATCAAGGGGTTAAAAGTAGAAAGTTTTATTTTAATCTCTTTTTGTGAAGTCTTGAAAAGAGATGGAACAGAACTAATTTGCACAATAATTTATTGAAATGTATTTTAATTTCAGTGAACTCTGATCTGATTCAAGTAGATATAAGGAAAATAAATATTTGGCTAAAGTGTCTATTATTTAAGTAAGTATTGACGTTTACAACTGATAGTATTAGACGCACATGTAAAAACATCAAGCGTGATAGTAAAAAACACGTAAAAAGTCACCAATGTTTATTAGTCTTATTGACAATGAAGTCAATCTAGTTAAAAACTAATTTTATTTTGTAATATTTGACAAAAATAACAATGAAATTTTTAATTTCTGTCTCAGTATTATCTTTGAAAACTTCCTCTTTTCGATTTATTTATTTATTTATTTATTTATTTATTTATTTATTTATTTATTTTAGTGTCAGACCTCTTTTAAATTTATTATTTCAATTTATTATTTCGCTAATTTTGAAAATATTTCTGTTTTTGTTTTTCAAAAAATGAAGCGCTCTATTCATTGTTTGAATGGAAGAGAATTTCCAAGTCGAAATCGATGTGACGTCATGCTTAAATAGAAAATATCCTGATGCCTACAACGCAGCGATTTGGACCCCTGCTGGAAGAATATCTTCTCTATACTTTCTTGTATTGTATTATTATAGTTTTGGATTGTATTGAAATCTTTAGAATCGATTCATGTTTTTTTTGAAAAAATCGAAATTCATTAAAAAATTATTGAAATACGGTTATATAAAATCGGCTATTGCTACAAAATGTGTTAAGAGCATTGATGCTTGTATTTCAACCAGAAATTGATCTTTCAATTCTTGAAGTCATCAGATAAAATTCAAATTAACAGAATTCCTAAATGGGTTTTCTAAAAAACATTCACCATATATTCAAGTATTTATTGCTTTTACAACTGTAAACCAATATAATCTTCATAATTGTTTTTTTTTAGTAATTTCATGATCATTTGTTCAATTCGAAACAAATAAAGTGAAAACGAGGCTCATTAGTTTAAAGCAGAAATTAAAATTGAAATTTACTAAAAAGAGGAATGAATTCAACCAAACGTATATTAAAGCTGTTAAGTGTAATTTATGGTAATAATATATTTCAAGTACAATTCTTAAATAAAATCAAAATATTATAATCGCAATATCTTACTTTAATCATAAAATTGGATTAAATGAATTAACTCTTTTATCTTCTAACTGCATTTCGGGTCTTTATTTTCATTTGTTCTTAGTAATTTTTCAAACGAAAATAAATTAGCATAATTTAAGACAATTCAAATCATATCTATGGTCAAAAGCTGATAACCTAAGGGGCTGTTCAAAAATGACGTCAGGTCTTAGGAGGGGGGGAGGTGGTATAAACTTTCTGACAGAACCTGACTGGGAGGGGGTAGGGGTCGAAGAAATTCTGACGTCAGGTTTTTATTCAAGCACAAACATGAGTTTTTTAATAGAGGAGCAGTTTTATTATGAGACTTTAAACGGCGCCATTTGTTGTTGGAAGATAGCAGAGAGCATTTGATAACTTTGTTTCAAATAGTGTGGAAGCAGCGTCAGTTATTGTGCGAATTGGTGTTTTTTCTTGACTGCAAACATTTGACAGGTATGTGAAATCGTTTTCTTTTCATGTCCTTGTGGTTAGTTTAAAATAATTTCACAGTGATAGCCGGAAAGCGGAAATCCTAAGCTACTTTTAGAAGCCCGCCTTTAGTCACTCACACTTTTAGGTTAAATGTGATAGCGGCAATCTTAAATAAGGAATAATAAAACGTTAAACAAGAGCTCCTAAAGCAAAGAAAATCTTCCGAAAAGAAAACAATCACATTTTAGCGCAGGTTGAAGATGAAATAGGTGAAAAAACTATTGAGTGGATTGACACAAACGTATTCGAGGCAAATGAATTCGAGGCTTTGAAAGAAGTTCCAACAGAATCATCGCAAGCAGTCGAGAGTACAATCCAAGTAGTTTCATTGGATGATCACTTGAAAAGCTTACGGGAAAACATTGAAAAGTAAATAAAAATAAAGTTTTCGTAATTTCTAAAATTATTTTTTATCTGACCTGACGCAGGGAGGGGGGGAGGAGGTATAAAATTTCTCACAGAACCTGACAGGGAGGGGGGGGGAGAGGTTAAAAAATCTGATTTTTCACCTGACTTAATTTTTGAACAGCCCCTAAGCTAAATTTCATTTCAGACAGATTTTCAAATTTTATCTACTTTTGTCAAGTTTCAGCAATATTCTTGATTTCTGATTAACTGATTTTTAAAGAAGTGGCAAATCAGTTAGAAAAAGATGATTGAGATTGTAATAATTTGTTTGTATAAAATATTTAAGCACAGAAGAGAAGAATATAACTTAAATAAAAGATTTTTAGATTATTAGATGAGAACAGCTACCAATATTTTCATCTTCGTGAGCAAAGAAACCCTGTATTTTTACTAAAATTCCAATAAAATATACATGAGCCATTTCTTCTAGTTATATATTTGAAGGATCTACTTTTCAATTATAATCTTCAGAAACTGTGAATTGTATTTTTTGTTTTACAATAATTTCTTTCAATCATGTCGACTGTTACTTTAGATTTTTAAATTTCTACATCGGTCTTTAAAGAATTAAAAGGTCAAATTTCTTAAAAAATCGGGTAAACATAGAAAAGTGATTGTTTGAAAATCAGTAGAAAAAAATTATGATTCCGTTTTAGTAACTTTTGAACATCTGAATACATGTTCTTGAAATTGGCAAGTTCCGTAATCGTGCCATATCTAGATAAAGATAGTAAACGTTTAAATGAAGTTTGATTGAGATCAAATATTTTTATTTATTTTTTTTTTGCTAAATAACAATTTCCCAAATTTTGAAAACAAAAACAGACATCAACAGACTCATCACTCAGAAAAACAACCCAAAAGATATTCTTTTCTTTTTTTCCTTCTTTTATAGTTTACATTTAAGTACTGTTAGTATTATTTTTGAATCCCATCAACAGGTGCTTTATTTAATTACATAAAAATATATATTTATTTAAGTAAATACAAAAAAATTCATTTCATTCAGCTTCTTCTTTTTTCGCATTGGGTTTTCGTAATGAAGATTTGAAACAAATTATTTAAATACATGAATTAATCAGTAGTTATATATTATTACATTTATAAAATTAAATGGTGTTATCTGTTTTTTTATTACAGTCAAATACTTATTAAAAAGGTTTTAAACCTTATTTTCCGTGAAATGCTTCAAATTAAAAAATTAAGCCTTTCTATCTATCTGGTGTCGTCCTCATGTGAGGGTGTGAACAAGAGATCTCCATTTATTGCGGTCCTCTGCTCTTCTTTTCACTTCACTATAACAGCCAATACAGGTCCACTTTTTTATGTTGTCCATATACGCTAGACGCCTCCGTCCTCTCGGTCGTTTCCCCTGGATTTTGCCTTCAAGTGTGGTTAAGAGATTGGTGCCTGCGATCCTCTGAGTATATGCCCGGTCATCTTCATTTTGCGCATCTTAATTGATTACTAAGCCTTTAAACCTGAATAATATGTAGAGTATTTAATCACAGTAATATACAGACTATAGTTTCGGTTTACAAAAAGGGAGAAGTCATCTTCAAGCATTTGATTGCTTACAAAGTAACAGTTTATATAAGTAGACATGATGCAAATGAGACGGAGGATGCCATGGGGAATCCCTGTAGATGTTTTGCATAAACTTATGTATGCTGCGGGTAGCGGCACTTGTGGAGAGGCTGGAAACGTTTGATGTAAGCACCACCACATGTGGATGCAGTGACCGGTCTAGCGGCAATCAAAGTAACTTCAGATGGAAACAAAGCCTCATCCCCTTCTTTTTCGACCAAGGGGGAAGACATCACTGAAACGGTATTCAGCATTCCTAGGATGAACTGATAAAAAAGAGATTCACATTTTAAATGAAGTGATTTCAAAATTTTTCTAAGAAAAGAGTTTGAAATAAGACTTTTGTAAAAATGTGAAGCTGGTAAAAGTGGAAATAAAAACAAAAACAAAATAAAACAAAATTAATTGGATGGTAATTAATTAATTAATTTTGACGTCTATTGTTACTATTTTTATACAATTTTTGACCCTTCCACTGAATGTGATGTTCATGATATTCGTTTGTCTGTGCCTGTCCTTCCTCCCTTAATAACTTTTGAAGTTCTCTCTCAATCTTTTTGAAAAATGACGTGCATGTGATAGATGGTTTTTTTCACCCAACATGCTCTCACGAGAAACTACAAAAAATTCATATAGAAATGCATTAAAAACAAAAAAAACCGATAATTATCGAAGTTTCTAAATTAGTAATCCTTTTAAAGTCTACGAGAATTTGAAAGTGATTGAAACTATTTGGATTCAGACAACCTAAGTATTTGCGGTGTTAAATTAAAAATCTGTAGAAAAAGAAAAAATATCTCTAATTTTAAAACATAGGCAACCTCCTTCTCACCCACACATATACGAATGGAGAGTTTTCTTTTTGTATTCATTTTACAATTTAAAAGAAAAAAAAAAGCAAACAAATAAGATGTTAAGGAATGTAAGGTTGAAGTCCATTCCGGAACGTCTTGTTTTATAATTGTGGATTATTCTAACAATTGTTAGTTTCTGAAAGCGTTACTTTGGAAAGAAAGATGGTAATGAAGTTCGATCCTTCGTTTCTAATTCTGTTACTTTTTGTGTCAGTTTTTCTTAATTTTAAGAATAATTCTTTTGTATAAAAATAAATTAACTAAATTTAACTGTAACTAAAATATTGCTTGATATTTTCGGATTGATTTTCTTTTCATTTCACTTAAAACTATTTTTTTTTTTATTTAAAACTGTTTCTCTTAGAAATGTTATGACTGTGGGATTAATAATAAGAGTTATCTTGGATCCTCATAACAAATTTCAAATAGTGTTTAATTAAATTATTTGCATGTACTGGTTTTAGCAGAGCAAAGTTAGGCAGCATGAGGTAAGAAATAAAGAAACGGTAAACTGGAATAGACTTAACATGTTTTATAAAATTAAATAACTACAAAACATGAAACAGTTGTTTCAAATAATTTAAAGTTCAATTAAATGGATTTCCCATTAACTAAAGTTCATTTCCTTTAATGCTCAGAAGTTCATTCAGAAGTTCCCTTATCTTTAACTATCAGTTTTACAAACATTTGACTAAATGGTTTTCCACCAAATGTGAAATTTCCTGAAATTCAATATATTGCATAAATACTTTAATGCACTGAACTTTCTAGTGTTCTATTTGTCTTTACACTTGTATGTAAATAATTATCGATCATATTCACCAAGTGTGTGTTAACAGGATTATGTTGGAATGAATCCACTTCTTTTGATCCGTTTTAACTTAACACTCTAATAGTAAAATCCTTTACTAATCATTTTAATGGTCTTGTATGAAATCAAGAACACTTTAACTTAATAGTTCTTGATTTTCATTGAAATTGTCTTTAATAGTAAAATTCCTTACTAATTATCTTAAATAATCTTGCACGAAAATTTAAAACACTTTAGCTTAATAGTTCTTTACTTTCATCGAAACTATCTTTCACTTATCTTAAGTTGAATGACTTTTGAGTTCAATAATTCCTAGCATTAATTACTTTACGTGTAATAAATAGCATTATCAGTTCTGCAATGCACGAACAATTAATTCATCTGTGTGTTATGTTTTAATATTAAAGTTCTTTAACATTTATTTGAGTTTGTTCTTGAAAATCTTCGTCTCAAGTATTCGATTCTTATGAGTTGGCTTGCTTCCAAATTCCGGGATGGATGAGGTAAATCAAAATTTTACTTACATTAACTGCCAGCGCCGTTTCGTCAGTTCATTCATCAGCTAACGCTAACTTCGATGATACTACCTTGCTGGATTTCTTTTCAGTCAACAAGTCATCGGTTACATTGGTCGCTTTTCAAGTTAAGTCCTCTCTTTGGGATTCCATCGTTTAGGTTTAGCCAGTTATCATTATTAAGAATTAACTTTAAATCTATAAGTAATTCTCACTCGTTTAATTCTAAAGGCTATCTGCCTCTTAATCGAATACAAGATAATCTATTAACTCAAACTTAATCCATTGCAATATCGGATATGGACTCATCCGATTTTCCATTACACAAACTTAACATCATAGCTAATCTCATTGAAAAGTCTTCAAATCTTCAAAATAAAAACAAAATAAACGTATAAAACCATACATTTATTGAAATAAATATTTCTTAATTTTCGAAAAGACATGACTTCTTTTCTTTTTCAAAGCCTAAAAAACAACAACAATACGTTACAAACAAGTAGAGGAAAACGATACAGATATGAGACATTCATGAAATTGTATTGTTACAACAATACTTACAAATGCTATTCTCCTAATTCTTTAATTTTCACCTTATTTTTACAATTTGAAATATATATATTGTTAAACTCTTTGGCCATTTCCACAATAAATTTGTTTACATTAACACCTTCATTTCTATTAATATTTATCTTTTTGGTATTTCTAATTAGTAGACTTTCCATGGTTTTTCTCGTTTTACAATCTTTTTCAATACATACAATTTTGATTTCATTTTTTACACAATGATTTTTATTCATACAGTGTTCAGCCAATTCCGATTTCTCCTCTAATTTGTTTTTTATGTATGAATTATGCTCCAATGCCCGTTCTTTTATTGTTCTTTTGGTTTCTCCAAGATAGAACGCATCACAAATCATGCATTCTATTTTGTAAATAGCCCCCATTTCCCCTTTTTTGTCACTTGTATAGCTAATCTCAGTTTGTTTTTCGTAACGCCATTTCTTGCAATCCTCTTAAACAACTGAACACACGCATTCGTTCCGTTTGTTTCAGTTCGTGCCGTCACATAACAATGAACATACTTTAACTTTCAGTTTCAATAAAAATAATTCAAAGCCTTTAAGCTAATTTTAATTTAATTTTACCACAAAGGAAAAATAAATTTCTCACAAAACTCCCTCTGCTTTGAAAGTATTTATATCATTACTTTAATCCTAGTAATTCTTTGAATTTATTCAACTTTGTAGCTGTTAAAGGTTTCGTTAATCCATCGGCTGTGTTCTTCGTAGATTCCACATATTCTAGGATTATTTCTCCGTTATCAACAGCTTCCTTTATGATGTTAACGCATACTCACGGTTCAGATTTAATAGCCTTGAATCTGATCTTGGATGGTTTTCACATATTTCCTTAAACCATTGTCTACGCGCTTGTTTCATGCCATATAAAACCTTTTGGAGTTCTACACCATCGTATTTCATTTTATCACAGATGACTCCCTCTGGTAATGACAAGATGTAATTGATCACATTGGTCATAGTTAAGTGCTTCATGGTAACTTTTTGGCTCGGTAATCTCAATGCGGTAAGCAGAAATACTAGTGGCATGTCGCCTTGTAGTTTTACCTGACCTTAGCTTCATACCTTGATCTTCACTGTGGTTGGATTCATCCGATTCGTTTTCTGATTCAGGAACTTGTTCTGTTTTCTTATCTTCGTCATCTGAATCATATGATTCATCCGTTTTAGTCTTTTGTGAAGAGAAAGCTTCTACATATTCTTCTGATGTTACTTCTTTTGCTTTGAGAATATCCATTCCTAATGAATTTTCGTTCACGTACGCATTCCTCGTTTCTTCAATGCTACGCTTCCCGGGAATCCAAATTTTATATCCCCTCACCTTAGGAGAATATCCCACGAATATTCCTTTAATTCCTCTTTCGTGGAATTTAGATTTCCGTTTAATCTTTGGAACTTTTACATACGCCAGGCTTCCTAATTTCTTCAGATGTTTCACACTCGGACAGTATTTATTATCGTTCCATACCATCAAAGGGATCTTATCTTTAAGTGTTTTGCAGGGTGTTCGGTTAATCAAATAATTTGAACACTCGATGGCAAATATCCAAAAACTCAGAGGTAGCTTCGATGCAATTAGCAGTGTCCTTGCGGTGTCTAGTAAAGTGCGATTGAAACGCTCCGCAATTCCATTACTCTGTGGACTGTATGGACTGGATTGAGAATGTTTAATGCCCTTTCTTCTAAGGTATTCTCGGATATCATCGTTGACATACTCTCTGCCTTGATCTGACATGAGACGCTTGACTTTCTTATTCATGTGGTTCTCGATGAAGTCTATAAAGTTCTTTATTTTCTCTGGCACTTCAGTCTTTGACTTTATCAAGTAGACAAAACTTCTTCGGGAGAAACCGTCAACGCATGTCAGTATGTATTGTGATCCGTAAATGTTATTGATATGTATGGGGCCACATACATCAGTGTGAAATAATTCCATGGTTTCACTCGTTCGAATCTGGTTTAATCTGTGGTAATGTGCTACTGTTATCTTTCCTAATTTACAAGACTCGCACACAGTTTTAACATTTACAGTTCTGATATCCAATCCTCGCAAAGGTTTGTCTTTCACTATTTTATTTAACTTCTGATAAGACAAGTGTCCCATCCTTTCGTGCCACAAGGTATCTCTATTGTCATCTAACTTTACATAGGTTTTGTGTTCCTCGTGTTTAACTCTCACTTTGGCATGAAATAGTCTGTTGTTGAGATATCCTTTAACAACTTTATTTCCTTGCTTATCTGACACTATATACTGGTTCACTTTTATAGTTTGGATAAAACCCTTAGTGGCCAGTTGTGTGGAGGAGATCAGATTTACTCCTAACTCAGGAACATTAAGTAATCTTGCACGAAAACTTAAAAACACTTTAGCTTAATAGTTCTTTACTTTCATCGAAACTATCTTTCACTTATCTTAAGTTGAATGACTTTTGAGTTCAATAATTCCTAGCATTAATTACTTTACATGTTATAAATAGCATTATCGGTTCTGCAATCCACGAACAATTAATTCATCTGTGTGTTATGTTTTAATATTAAAGTTCTTTAACATTTATTTCAGTTTGTTCTTGAAAATCTTCGTCTCAAGTATTCGATTCTTATGAGTTGGCTTGCTTCCAAATTCCGGGATGGATGAGGTAAATCAAAATTTTACTTACATTAACTGCCAGCGCCGTTTCGTCAGTTCATTCATCAGCTAACGCTAACTTCGATGATACTACCTTGCTGGATTTCCTTTCAGTCAAGAAGTCATCGGTTACATTGGTCGCTTTTCAAGTTAAGTCCTCTCTTTGGGATTCCATCGTTTAGGTTTACCCAGTTATCATTATCAAGAAATAACTTTAAATCTATAAGTAATTCTCACTCGTTTAAATCTAAAGGCTATCTGCCTCTTAATCGAATACAAGATAATCCATTAACTCAAACTTAATCGATTGCAATATCGGATATGGACTCATCCGATTTTCCATTACACAAACTTAGCATCATAGCTAATCTCAGTTTGTTTTTCGTAACGCCATTTCTTGCAATCCTCTTAAACAACTGAACACACGCATTCGTTCCGTATTCAAGACTTCCATTGTTTCAGTTCGTGCCGTCACATAACAATGAACATACTTTAACTTTCAGTTTCAATAAAAATATTTCAAAGCCTTGAAGCTAATTTTAATTTAATTTTACCACAAAGGAAAAATAAATTTCTCACAATGACAATTAAAATAATGGCCTTAATATTATTCTAAAAAAATTAGATGAAGAATGAAGAATTAATGACTGTTTCTAAGTATGTGGTATATGATTGAGTCCTCAATGAAATATGAAGCAATTGAATGAAAGGAAAAAATTAAATAATAAAGTAAATAAAAGAAATGATATGTTCCATTTTATAAAATTGCAACTAATTTTAGAAATGGATAATAAACGAAGGCACAACGCTAAAAGAGAACAGAATCGCACCCTGAGCTGTCATCTGAAAGACACTGAGACGGACCGTTTCGTCCTTTTTAGACTCATCAGTCACCCAAACTCCACCGATGACAGTCTCAGGAGGAGCGAGAGGTTAAGATCCCGGTTCTCACTCCCGTGAGCGGGAACTCCAGCCGAAAAAATCCTAATCAAAAATAAACAAAAAATACAAATTTTACTTGTCCTGCAATCCGCTAGACACAAAAGGATTTATTAAAGGCGTTTAAAAAAAAGAACAAAGAATTATTACTTTTATTAAATAGTAAAAGGAATCAATAAAAGGAATGTAGTATTCTTTCAGTATTTTTTTTAATATCTTTAATAGCATTTGTTTCTTTTCCAAAGTCATAAAAAATATTTTAGTAGTATACTAATTCTAACGGCCTTTTTGAATAATATTTGGTTGATGGTCAATGAAATGAAATTTTGTTATTTTAAAACCGTATATTTTTGAACTTAAAAATAGTTCATTTTGATTATTTATATGACTTTGTTCTCAAGATCTAATTGTTAGATAAAATTTATTTCAAATAATCAGGTTTAAAGTTTTTTCTTTGAAATAAAATTTAAACTTTAGAGACGGAATTTGCTTTTGAGTGTTGCTTCTTTGTTATTGTTAATCGTATTGTATTCAGAGTAATGAAAGATTTGATTCAAATTTTTGCCTTTTTAGAAATAGGTACAGAATATATTTAAACTAGTTAAATAAAAAAGTAAAAAGATTCCTTCTGTTTTGGTAACAGTAGCATCAATATGTAAGGAGGTCCGGACAGAAATTATCAAAACGTTAGTATTGTATTCCAAAGGTGATTAATCACATCATCTTAATTGATTAGGATTAAATGGCAGTGTTTTGGTTATAATGATTTCCTACGGGAATTTTGGGCGCTAATTTTTCGACAAGGACTCTTAGAAAAAACATTTCTAACATACATTGTCTGTTGTCCGTCAATAAGCAGACCAAGATTCAAGATCCATCTAGAGGTTCAAAAGTTAGAGGAAATCACAACAATAGCTATCCTTATATATGAAGACTAAGTGAGTTAATAATCTTGACTAAATAATGAAAATACGCTCAGTAACTTTATTCCTATAGATAAGAAGCTATTTATAGAATTTCACTATAATAAATATCAATGGTGAGTTTTTTCCAAGATTAACAAGATATTTAGAAGACCCAGTGTAAACGTTTTCAAGAAAGAAACGAGTTACAACTTTCTTAGTGGTCTGTCAACTACTAAATTGATTCTTCTTTATCATCAAATTTCTTCACAATTCCATATCTATACTTATACTATACTTTATAGATAAAATTGCCGACTACAATATAATCTTCACAATATTTCGTCTTTCTGTGGACTTCCTCAGGTGTCAATTTTAAAAAAAAGTTAAAGTGTCTCTCTACTGGCCTGGACAGGCCTTTGGGGAACGGGAGGTCAGGCTCCCAGCGTTTCGTGGCCAACGGGACGAAGTTGAGGTCGGGTGGTCAGCCCGACGCCCGCCCGCCTTTAACTCCCCGGAAAAAAAACCCGGTACCCATTCCCAGGTGTCAATGTGAGGAAAAGAAATTCATCCTCTTTCTAAAATTTTACATTAGGATTACAAAACTAATCAATATTAAAAAAAAAAAAAACTTGTTAACAATATATAACATTCTATACAATATTTAATTATTACTATATAATACACATTGATTAATTATTTCAATTATTGAATCGTTAATATTGTGAAGACTTTGTTTAGCCATTAAATCTTTTACGTATTCGAATGTAATATTACTCATTTTAACGACTTTTTCTTTATTAATACAATCTTGAGAGTTAATAAAACACGATTAAATCATTAAAAGTCATTAAAATGAGCAAAATTTTTAATGATTGAATAATGATTGAATCGCCTTTTATTAACTCTAAAGATTGTATTAATAAAGAAAAGTCCTTAAAGTGAATATATTTAATTGGGATATGTAAAAGATATAATGACTAAACAAGTTATCACAAAATTGATGATTCGATAATTGAAACAATCAATGTGAATTATGTAGAAACAATTATTTAATGTGTATTAAGTATTATATATGTTTATATACTGTTAATAAATTTGTTTGTTTTTTATATGTTGGTTGTTTTGCATTCCTAACGAAAAATTGGAGAAAGGAGAGGAATTTCCTGCCCTCACATTCACACCTGAGGAAGTCTTCGGATAGAAACACGAAATATTACGAAGATTATATTTAGTCAGGATATTTTATCAGTAAAGTATATATTAATACTAAATTGGTTATTATTGTTGATAAAACGAAAAATAAATAAAATTAATAAAATTTGATCACTAAAATGGAGTCGCTATAAAATGAAATCTGCATAATCAGATCTTCTAGAAAAATCTAAGTCCCTGGATTCGGGATTCGAGAATTTTCCATATTAAAATTCCGAAAGTGAAAGTGAAAGGAAGAAAGTGAATCGAATTTAGGCACTAGAAAACTTAATCTAATACCGTGGGTTTTGTTTTTCTTTTTCTCGAGACGTTTTGATCAATTTAGTAGTATAGTTTAAATTTGAACTGACAGAGTGAAGAAATTGTTTTAAAGAATCTAGGAAATTATTAACATAGTTTCACTAGTTAATGTAGGATGAGTCACAACTTTGCAGTTTCCAGAAGGCTCGAATATTTAACATTAATACGGATCATTGCCAGTATACGAATTTTGATTTCAGCGTAAACTAGATCGTTAGGAAGTTCTGTAACTAAATAAAATATAATCTTCATTATGTTATTAATTATCTGTGCATTTTTTTTAGCGTAACGAAAGTGACGCCTACAAGATCATTCTATCCGTGTTACCCCTAAAAAACTTGAAATCTGTCATATATTTTTAAGGACGATCTTATTTTTACTTTTACATTTTGAGAATTTTTCGGTGTGAGAGAATGCATGTCCAAAATATATACCTAATTTGATACAGGTTTGTATATAGAAGATCAAATCGTCGGCCTATCTACAATACAATTTTTAGCGATTTTTGGCGACATACTTTAACTGTCATAATATTTCGAAGAGAAACAGTTTTAAATGATAAAAAAAAGAATAGTTTTAAGTGGAATGAAATGAAAATCAATCCTAAAATATAAACAATATCTTTCGTTACAATTTGTAGTTAATTTTTTATATTCAAATCTAATGGACAAAATAACGAGGAAAGGAAATAAGAATTATTCTTAAGATAAAGAAAACCGATAATAAAAGCCAAAATCATGAAACGAAGGATTGATTTTATTTACAAACTTTGTTTCCAAATTACAGCTTTCAAAAACTAACAATCGCTAGAATAATCCACAAATATAAAACAAGATGTTCCTGAATGGACTTGAAGCAAACTTTCCTTAACATCTTATTTGTTTGCCTTTTTTTCTTTCAAATTGTAAAATTAATATAAAAAATAACTCTCTGTTTGTGTGTGTATGTGTGTATGTGTGTGTGGGAAGATGGTTGCATATGTTTTAAAATTAGAGATATTTCATCATTTTTTAAAATTTTTTAATGTAACTCCGCAAATACTTAAGTTATCTGAATCCAAATAATTTCAATCAGATTTAAGCTCTCGTAGACTTTAATTGGATTACTAAATTTAATATTCTTTAAATACTTCGATAAATATCTGTTTTCTTTTTTGCATTTCTATGTGAATGAATTTTTGTTGTTTCTCGTGACAGCATCTGTTGAGCAAAAAAATGTTCTGTTCATGGAGTGCACGTCATGTTTCAAAAAGATTGAGGAAAAGTTCAATAGTTATTAAGGGAGGAAAGAAAGGCAAAGACAAACAAATATCATGAGCATCACAATTAGTGGAATGGTCAACAAATTATACAGAAATAGCAACAATAGACGTCAAAATTAATTAATTAATTAACATCTCATTAATTTTGTTTTTATATTTATTTCCCATTTTACCTGCTTCACAATTTTACAAAACTCTTATTTCAAACTCATTTCTTCCAATCATTTTGAAATCACTTCATTTAAAATATTAATCTCTTTTTTATCAGTTCATCCTAGGAATGCTGAATACCGTTTCAGTGATGTCTTCCTCCTTGGTCGAAAAAGAAGGGGATGAGGCTTTGTTTCCATCTGAAGCTACTTTGATTGCCGCTAGAACGATCAGTGCATCCACATGTGGTGGTGTTTACATCAAACGTTTCCAGTCTCTCCAGAAGTGCCACTACCCGTCCCACACATCGGTTTATGCAAAATATCTACAGGGATTCCCCATGGCATCTTCCGCCTCATTTGACTTTCTCTACATATATATGAACTGTTACTTTATATGTACTCAATTAATAGAAGAAGACTTCTCTCTTTTTGTAAGCCGAAACTAGAGTCTGTATATTACTATAAATAAATACTCTACATATTACTCATGTGTAAAGGCTTAATTTTTGATATTGAATACAAACAGTACACGAAAAATAACAAAGGTTTACAAACTTTTTAATAAGTATTTGAATGAAATAAAAAAAACAATGACACCATTTAATTATAAAAATGTTTGATAATGTATAACTACTGATTAATTCCTGCATTTAAATAATTTGTTTCAAATCTTCATTAAGAAAACCCAATGCGGAAAAAAGAAGAAGCTGAATGAAATGAATTTTTGGTATTTACTTAAATAAATATATATTTTTATGTAATTAAATAAAGCACCTGTTGACGATTGAAAAATAATACAAACAGGACTTAAATGTAAGCTACAAAAGAGAAAATCTTGGGCAATTTTTCTTAATGAGTCTGTTGATGTCTGGTTTTTTTTCGAATTTTGGAAATTTTTAATTACCAAAAAAAAAACCAATTATTTAATCATAATCAAACTTCATTTAAACGTTTACAATCTTTTACTAGACATGGCATGATTACGGAACTTGCCAATTTCAAGAACATGTATTCAGATATTCAAAAGTTACTAAAACGGAATCATAATTTTTTTCTACTGATTTTCAAACAATCACTTTTCTATTTTTACCCGATTTTGAAAGAAATTTGACCTTTTAATTCTTCAAAGACCGATATAGAAATTTAAAATTCTAAAGTATCAGTCCCAATCATTGAAAGAAATTAATGTAAAACAAAAAATACAATTCACAGTTTCTGAAGATTATAATTGAAAAAAAGTTCCTTCAAATATATAACTAGAAGAAATGGCTCATGTAAATTTAATTGGAATTTTTAGTAAAAATACAGGGTTTCTTTGTTCACGAAGATGAAAATATTGCTAGCTGTTTTCACCTAATAATCTAAAAATCTTTTATGTAAGTTACATTCTTCTCTTCTGTGCTTAAATATCTTATATAAACAGACTTTTTCTTTATAAAATCATTACATCTCAATCATGTTTCTCTAACTGGTTTGCCACTTCTCTAAAAATTATCAAGAATATTTCTGAAACTTGACAAAATTTACATAAATTTTTTTAAATCTGTCTGAAATTAAATTTACCTTAGATTGTCAGCTTTCGACAATAGATATGATTTCAACTGTCTTAAAATATGCTAATAATGTTTCAAGAAGATATTTATTTTCATTAAAAAAATTACCAAGAACAAATGAACCTAAAGACCCGAAATGCAGTTAGAAGATTAAAGAGTTAATTCATTTTATTCAATTTTATGATTAAAGTAAGATATATGGATATATTTGCAGCAATATTGCATGAACTTATAAAAGCCATGTTTGAATATGGAACTTACCCAAGTATTTGGAAAACTGCGAAAATAACTCCAGTATATAAAAAAGGAAAAATTGATGATATAAAAAATTATAGGCCAATTTCTGTTCTTTCCAATATGTCAAAAATTATAGAAACATGCTTAGCTAATTCAATATATAACTTTTTGTATAAATATAAATTACTAAAAAAAGAACAATTTGCATATCAAAAAAATTTAAGTACTGATAAACTCTTTCAAGATTTCCAAAAAATCATAAATTGTGCATTAAATAACGGTTATTATATATATATTATTTTTATAGATTTTGAGAAAGCATTTGATAGTATTAATCATAAGATATTGATAGAAAAATTATTTCATATTGGAATAAGAGGCAATATGATAGAAATATTAAAAAACTATTTAAAAAATAGAAAAATAAGAATTAATTTAAATTCAAAATTAGGTAAAACATATAAATTAAAAACAGGAATTCCTCAAGGTTCAAACTTAGGACCACTTTTATTTATTTTATACTTAAATACATTATATAGTACAATATCAACATCAAAAATTTTTGCTTATGCTGATGACATCATATTGATAAATATAAATGAAAATTATGAAACTGCAGAATACAATATACAAAAAGACTTTAATAAATTAATTATTTGGACACACAATAATAAAATGAAAATAAATAGTGAAAAAACAAAACTAATGATATTGAAAACAAAAAATAAATTTTTACATACAAATCCAGTAATAAAATATCATGATTATAATTGTTTATTCGATGATGACATAAACTTCCAAAGTTGTAATTGTGAAAATATTGAAATTATTAAAACAATTAGATATCTAGGTTTATATATTAATGATCAATTCTCTTGGAAAACACATTATTTATATATATTAAATAAACTTAATTCATTAATATATATGTTTCAACATATAAAGGGTATCTTTTCTATAAGATACAAGATGTTAATATATAAATCATTTATAGATTCATTAATAAATTATGGATTATGTTGTTGGGTACATTTAGGTAATACAGACACTAATAACATAAATAGAATATTAAATAAAATAATGAATTACATAATACAAGATTATTGTATATTAACAAAGAATGAAAAAATACAGATAAGAATAAAATATAAAGTTTTGATGCCAAAAGAAAAAATATTATATTCTTTAATAATAAATAACTTTTATAAAATTAGAAATCAAATTAGAAATTATAACTTAGAAAATATTACTAGAAATACATTAATAAAGATTTTATATTATGAAAATCCTAAGAACAACTTTGGATTAAGAAATAAAAATAGAATTCTATTAAAGATTTTTATGCAAATTACAAATGAATTAAAACAAAATAAATTTAATAAAATAAGTATATTAAAAAGGCAAATACTGAAAAAAATAATATTTGGCGAAATTATCTGGAATATTTAGGTATTTTTGATTACATATATTATATTTATATTTTGTGTGTTTTTGGTCTTGTGTATTGATATTTTGTTTATATATTTTTTAGTTGAATAATTTTGGCA
>JAFIDM010102505.1:0-11481 GCA_023159025.1 Thereuonema tuberculata | reverse complement strand
CGTAGAACACTGGGGAGGTGGACGATTGAGCAGTAAGTAGCTATGTGTCAGTCTTGTATGGCCGATCCTCAGACGCACCAGAAGAACATCCTTCTGGCGAGTTGGAAACAGTCGAGTGGCAGAAGAGGATAATGAAGGACTGACAAGACGAAGTTTATTGCCGTGTAAAATGCGTAATAAAGCTATGTGTATTTCTAATTGAAGGGAAAAAAAAAAAAAAAGCACCGTATATTCTGATGCTATGAATAATTATTAAGACCAACAAAAAATAAATAAATAAATAAATTAGAAAAATTCCATCGACAATTTTTTTTCAGCAATTATCCTGTGAAATGAAGTCCACTCAGAAATTTCACTCAAATCTTAATTGCTACACAACTCAAGAATGCTAAGGCTGAACCATTTTGTGATCATAACAAGCAAGATGAGAAAGTAAAGATAAATCTCTATAGAAAAAGTGTAGATCCTTTTAAAAATACTCTGGTGTTTACAGGCAGTCAGTTCATTTCCAAATTGAGGACTACAAAAGAAAGTTTGGACAGAGGATGATGAAGAAAAAGGGCAGAGGATACTGAATATGTTATCATAGCAGACAGATTCATTTTGAAACTGGAAAAGTCAATTATGATGCAATTGAAAAATTACATTAGGAAGCAAATCCAAAGGAAAAACACACACAATGGGGTTCTGCATCAACAAGACTTCAAAGCTAAGAACTTGGTCTTCATTGACAGTCACTAAAGATTAATTAGAGAGAAAAAAAAAAAACAGTTTAACTGAACTGTTTTTGATCATTCATTTTTCTACTTGACTTGCCCTTTTTATGTTTTAGTTCCCAGCGAACAAAAATATAGTTCGAGTAGAAACCAAAATGATTTAAGAAACATTAATTGTGACCACAATTTTAAATTCAAATAAGAGAATAGTAAATTCAATGGCCAATCAAACTCAGGATATAAAAATATCAATGATTAACATACACCCAAATTAAAGAAACAACTTTCAATTAAAAAAAAATACAACTTAATGTCAGTATAACTGCAAACTTTGGTCAATGTCTTATTCCTTAAGTAATCTTTTTTTTTTCTTCTTCTTTTTTTTAATCCAAATTCACATAATGAACATTTTGTAAAAAGATGAAACTTGACTTTTTTTTTTTTAATGCAAGCAGAGGAAGAAGAAAAATTACCTAACTAAAAGATATACATTTTAAATACATTATTAACTCTGATTTATATTATATATTTTTTTCCCTCACAGGTCAGTAAATCTCCAGTTTGCACAAGTTTTTCAGTAAGTTTTCTTGTATTGCTGATACATTCAATTATTTAGAATTACAAGAACTATGATTTGACGATTAAAGGAAAATAAAAATGCATTGGAATCCAAAATACTGAAATCTCCCTCTAAGGAGTAAGTGAACTGAGTTCATTAGCTTGAAAGAAAACTTAAGTTTGATAATAATGGAATCATAAAAAGTTCTTAACTAAATATTAAGCTTCACTTAAATTAGTAGTAGAACAGAATCAAGATAAAGTAAAATCAAGTTATACAATTCAATGCAAAAATCAATTCTGTAAGTAGTAAAACACTGGCAAAAAGTCCAAAGAATACACATCTAGACACAGAAGGAACTTTATAGCTATGCAAATATGGTATAGCTACCAAAACCAACAGCCTTGAAGAAAAACTTAAGATTTGTCACCTCCAAATCTTTATTAGTAGATAGCTTGAGCTTATCAAATCCTGGTAATTACTTAATTAAATAATAACATTCTAGGCAAAAAAGAAAAATTCTACTAACAGAATTGGATCACAGAGGGCATATTTGTTCTAAGAAACAATGAATCAAACTTTTGGAAAGATTAACCAGTTGATAATTCTGAAAAGAAAATAATCCCTAGAAGGAAAATAATCAAACATTCATGATAAATGTACAGTAAGTGGACTGAAAGACTTGGACATACCAAGATTTGAAAGGCAGAACTAAATAAATAAGTTTTCTAAAGCATTATGCAATAATCACCATGGTACATTACTATACAGTCATGCCTTGTCTACGTCGTTAAATCGCGCCAAAACCGACTACTTAAAAGTTGAATAAACTCTTTCAAAACTGACCTAGATCCCTTATAAAACCCTATAAATAAGTCGCTAATCCCCAAAGCAGAATATCAAGCGACGGCGCGACATTGTTGCAGAACAAAAATGAGGGCTGCAGAAAGATATATATAGAACAGGGGTGGGCAAGACATCGATCGCGGTCATGAATTTGGAGATATTTTTTTTTTTTTGTCGATTTGGAAATTTTGTTTTTAGTCTTAAGGTGACCATTCCATTTGGAGTATACTTGAGGTAGCCCTTACCTTACAAAAGTCTGCCCACCCCTGGCATAGAATGAACGTTTTTTGCGGGACATAAAACAAAAAAAACGCCAGCACTCGCAGAAAGTTTTTCGTCTTAGCATCAATCGTTGCAGAAAAATAAAAAACATTCTGCCTTCGGGTCGCTAATAACATCGGAGAGTAGACATACAGTAAGGTGTTCAATACTTCAACATTTTTACATTTGCTTTAATAAATTTATATCTTTTAATTGATACTAATGTGAAGAAAAAGTCAAAAACATTTATCTGATGGATGATATCTATTTTTTTTTAAATTTTTATGGGATTTTAATATATTCACCGAGTGACGTAACGTTAAGTTGGCTACATTAATATTATTCAACTTTTATTTTTTTCTATTAAAAAAAAACTGACATAAAGTCAAAAATGACAGTTGAAACGACGTAAAACAAGGTATGACTACTGTTTATAATTAAAAGTAAGATTTCAAAAAAATTGTTAAAACTACTATTTTGAACTGAAAGTGTTGAACGATAGACAAATACTGAATAATTTCACAAAAACGATATTGATGTCTTTAATCCAGAATAATAGATATTATCTTAATACAAATTCATTCAGTGGCCATTGTTGCTTTTGTATCATAATATCTACTTAACCAAGTCTGTTTTGTTTTATAGTTTTCTTAGTATCAACATATGCATAATTTCTGTTGCGCTTTTTGAGATATAAAATAAAGTATGTCTTATAATCTGCGGAATGTGCATTTTGGTCAAATCCTTATGGGTTTTGTATTTATAAAATTTTGATGTAGCCCCTCATTATTTTAATAATAAATTTGAAAGATAGTAATTATGAACAGGCTGTTTCAAATTGTTTCCAACTAAAGAGAAATATTTTCTTTTTTCTTTTATATATGTTAAAAAAACATCCAAACAGAAACAAAAAAAATCTGGACTATTACCATTCACCTTAGCAGTGAAGCAGTCTGAGAGACCCATTTAAATAAACAAATTCAGATGGATGGTTATCAACCTCACGCCAGGCCTTCACCTTATTTAAAAGGCTTACAGAAAAAAAGTTATATGAAAATGAATAATTTTTAGTTTTAGATGAATTTTTAATATCTCTAGATGTATTTCTGGCCAGATAACTTCTTTATCCAGAATTTAAAAAAAGAAAAAAAAAAGAAAGAAATAGATAGGCTGATAATCAGAAAAAGTCAGTAATTAGGCTTAATTTTTCTCATACTTTGATGGCATCCTAAAAATTAAAAGCAAAAGAAGAAACCTGGGAGCACAAAACAGTATTGAGGAAGGAAAATCTTAGCGAAGCATTCAAAAGGCTTGGAACTGGAGATAGGATTGAACGAAGACTACCGCTATTAAAGTATCCCATCAAGAACTCTTTAAGATGAAGGATGAAATCTGGTAACACAAATGTGTGACCGCTTCGGCAGTCAGGCACGCTTGGAACCGAAAATGAGAAAAGACTCACTGCACATATACAATGGCTAGAAAAAGCTGGATTTCCTCCAGATCGTGTTGCAGTAAGACATCCGACTTACAAATTTACAGAATTGTGAGGTTTTAGCCACAGCTTTAATAGACTCTGTTGGAATATTTGTAAATTATAATTAAGTATTGAATAATTAAATTTGGTGAAGAACATTTAATAATGCAATAATCAAGACAATGACGAGACGTGTATCTTTGATTGATAACATGTTGCCTCGAGAGGTGTGGTCGTCAGATTGTTGGAAGCGTATCTAGGACATGTTCCGAAAGAGGAAGATGGCAATGATCATGTAAGTTTACATAAAAGGATGGATTGAAGTATCTGAAAGGGAGGTATTCTTGGAGGAATATCGAATATTCATCAACAAGTATAAGCTGAAGATTGATACGAACTTAATTTCCTATGTAAAGTGCCATTGTTGGATCATACTTAAGGATTTCTATTGTGTAGTGGAATTAAATGCATATTTGGAACACATGTAATGCCTAATTGGATAAGATTGTAAGAACTGACTTTTTCAAGGGTTTCAAGCAAGTATATAACAAAAGATTACATACAATACAAGATACCAAGTGAGTGATGATGTTTTGAACATTTAGACGCATATTTCCAGTGTTAAAACTTACAGAACTTTCCATTGTTAACAGAAATGATCGTTGACAAGAATATTTATTACAGACCACCATATTAATAGTAGAAAGACTTAAATAATATCTGTTTATGCATAATGGACGCAGTGAAACTAAACAACATTTTGAACTATAAAATATAACAACTATTTAAAGCAGTAATATCTAATTTATTTAAACTTATTTTTTGCATTGTGATAACAGTGTGTATACGCAACTAATAGTATATAAACATATTATATTTTAACTCATGATTACTGTTATATATTTAAACTTATTACAGACTCAAAACTGGCAGGTTATGATTGGTTAAATGTATTTTTGAAAGAATTAAGGAACTTTCAGTGAAAGAGTATGAAGGACCGTCTGTTCCTTGTGCTATGTGAATGAACAGAGCAGGCTGTTAATATTTGTTTTGATATGTTAACTAGAATTTGTGATGAAAATGACTTCTACCAAGTTTGAATATGTGTTCAATATGGACGAAACTGGGTGCCCTTTGAATAATGATCCAGGGAAAGTGATAAGAGTGTGTACATGTCCTTCGCTCTCACTGTAGTTGTTTACTTATGCTAAAAGGGGAGAACTTGCATGCATCAATGCTGAAATTGTGGCTTTGCCTTCAGTGTTGATTTTCAAAAGGTGATAAGAGAAACTCCTGCTTTCTCAAATGGGATACCACTTGGATCTAAGATTTCTTAAACCCAAACTCCTCCTACATTTCACATCAGAACTTTTTTATAAATGATTGAAAGAACACTTATCAAAGAAAACCCTCAGGTAAGGTATCCTTGATGGACATGGGTCTTAGTAAAATTATATAGTAAGTATCAGCAAACTCCATTTCCAAGGAACTTGTGGGCCTTCATAGCCACACAAAACAGGCTCTGCAGCCCCTTGGACAAGTCTCTGTTCAAGCCTTTCAAGTCACAGTATAGGAAAGTGTGCAACAAATGGAGAAAGTACCATCCAAATCACATTCTGAAGAAAGTTCATGCTGGCAAGGTTATTGGGAATGCACAGACGAAAACCACTCTAGGCAGCAGCAGCAGCAATGGGCTCAAGCACAAGTGAAATCTATTGCAAGTGAAAGCGTTGTATGGCTTTATAAAAACAATGAATTATTAATTAAAAATCCTACAGAAAACATACCATTATATACATGTTTGATATCAACAGGAAATGTAACTGAATATAAGAATACTGAATTTGAAACCTAACAAATGAAATCTTTTATAATTATTTTACAACAAATATTTTTTAATCAAATTCGAGATATATCAAATATTTCTCAATTAAATATACCAACTTTGAGAAATTATCTATATAGTTATTATAATGATATTGTTAGATTTTTCATTTGGCAAATATCATAATTCATCCGCTAATGGACATTGAATTTAAGTTCAATGTAAAAGAAATCTCAACCCCTCTCAATCCAAACAGCAATCCCAAGAATATCCTTTCAATCCAATTACCTTCCAATTACAAAAATATGGGAAACTAACATTGAGACCAGTACTACATGAATTTTTCATTTGATTACTTTCTTAACTAAATGACAGCCATTTATTTTTATTACTCGGGAGGTTTCCAATAACAATCTAAGTGCAGCATTTATTACTGACAACTACCACTGGAGTACTACTGAAGAGCTTTGGAGTTCTGAAATGCACCCTAAATACATTAACTTTCCAAGATATTGATTATACTGTATAAATAAGATATTTCATTAAAATAATTTAAGTCTCGTATAAATTAATCTGGCATTAGTTATTTAATATCCAAATTATGTTTTCTGTTTCCTAGTTAATAATCTTGCTGTTGTGACAGATTTGCTTCCTAATTCATTTATAATGGAGTAATGGAGGACCAAATAACTGCAGAGCTGTGGAAAAATACAGGAGAAAATTTTATTATAAAGCTTCATGAAATTATAATGAACATTTGGAAAACTGAAAAAATCCCAACGGATTGGAAGATGGCGATAATACATCCTATTTACAAAAAAGGAAGTAAAATCGATCCAAACAATTATCGAGGCGTTTCTCTTCTTCAGACCACATATAAAATTCTGTCAAAAGTTCTACTAAACCGGGCAAACAAGCAACTGGACCACCAAATCGGTGAATATCAAGGTGGATTCAGGAAGGGACGGTTATGTGTGGAACAAATTATGAATTTGAAAAACACCATACATTATTTTCGGAACACAGCTAATAAAAATTATGTCATCACATTCGTTGATTTCAAAAAAGCGTATGACAGTATTGACCGCGGCTCACTACTTGATGTTTTAACAGAATTGGGACTTGACCAAAAAACGAGAAATATTATCAAAGACATTCTCACGGAAACAAAAGCTAAAGTTAAGTTTATGGGTGGATGTAGTCATGAGTTTGGAATAAACACAGGTGTCCTTCAAGGTGATGGGCTCTCCCCATTGCTTTTCAATTGCGCTCTTGAAAAAATTGTCAGAGAATGGAGATTGGCAGGTGCACCGTCACACTGACTTGGGTCAAAGATTAAGGGTATTGAGATTGACTGCCTTGCGTTTGCTAATGACATGGCACTAATTGCCAAAGACATCCCTGATGCACAGAAGCAGATTATTATACTGGAAGAGCAAGCAGCAAAATTAGGACTCCAAATTTCTTACGAAAAAACTAAATTTATGACGAATATCAACAACGCTCCACGTGAGATGACCATTAACACTAATAAAATTGCCAGAGTAAAGGAATTTAAATACCTAGGTGAATGGATCACAGAAAATTGCAACGAAAATAAATCTGTAACATCAAGAATTCAGAAAATGGAACTTGCTTTCCAACACACAAAGGATGTTTATAACAAACAATGCTTGTCCTGGAACTGTAAAATTCGCCATTACTTAACAGTGATTAAACCTGAAGCTTTCTATGCATCAGAAACGCTCAATCTCCAATATAAGACATTAAAAGAACAATTAGAGATTAAAGAAAGGAAAATTATGAGAAAAATTCTAGGGCCCAGAATTAAAAATGGAATTCATTACCCCAAACCCAACACTGAAATTTATAAGCACGTTTCTAAACTTACTGATACAATGAGAATGCGACGAATCCAATTTTTAGGTCATTTGGAAAGAATGAATCATTCCAGACTTACTTATCGGATCCACAAATTTTTACAAAACAAACGCACAAGACCAAAATAGTACAAACAATTAGAAAAGGACCTCATTAAGTTAGGATCCCCAAATTTACAGGATAGAAAGGTGGTCAGACATATTGTCCACACAGGGAGATTTGAGGAAGATGTGAAGAAACCAGCACGCCATGCTTGGTCGGCGGAGCAGAAATTGCGTCAGTCCATCTGAATGAAGAACTATTGGGCAAGGAGGAAGGCTCAGAGTGTGTTGATTCCGCGTGGTCCTAAGTGACCCATTTGCGAAGAAGAAGAATGGAGTAAAAGTAGTTATATAACTAATTTAATTCCAAGTAGTGGAGTCATAACATTCCATTCTACTTAATTTATTTTCAATTGTGATTTTCAATTAAGTAATGAAACAAATTTTGAATAATTATTGCCAATATTAGATTGCATTTTACAATATGATAATTCTATGTTTACAAATTCTACAATGCAATACGTAAATAGCTTTTCAAAATTATGATTTACTACCTTTCAGTGAACATTCTTCTTAGCACTAATATATTTTCCATTAAAATCATATAAATTAAATAATTGTAAGTAATTATTACATTTCGTAACAAATTAACTATGAAATAATTCCTGATTGTCCTATTCCAAATAACTTTAGAACTAGTGGAACAAGTGAAGATCTCTCGTTGGCTGGCTCTTCCTTCAACCTCAGTCACAATGAATCTTTACCAGAACTTGTTATAGAGGTTGAAGGAAAAGATCGTCTGCTTCAAAGCATCACTGGTCGCCGCATCGTTGATGTAGCCTACTTCATTGAGAGCATAAGAGATTTGGAAAAACACAGGTGTGCTTGCTTTAATATTATTGTTATTGAATCAGGATAACACAACTACATCTAAATATTCACATGTCTTTATATTTAATTAATTGAAATGTATTATTAATTCGCTGTTTTTTGGTGCTCCACCGGTGCTCCAGGAAAATTGTTTTCAATCGCGAGCATTGACATGGGTTGAAAAGTAGGTTGCTCTTTAAGTGTATCCACTGTTACGTAGAATAGTGGGCATCTACTATAAGGGGTTCCGAATCCCCTAATGATTTGGACATCAACGAATCGGCAGTCTGGGACATGACAGAAATAGGGTCAGGCCATCGGGGACTCGAGACACTGTTTTCCTTGCTAGCTTTTCCAGTTATGGCGGAGAAAGTATATTACTCTAAAGAAGAAAAGCTTGGAATGATATGTTTACTGGAAACCAATGTTTTAAAATTCTGAAGAGATCGCTAAAAGTAATGTAAAATATCGTAAAAAAATGAATGATTTTCAATTTTTATTTTTCCAAAATGATTAAAAAGAAAACCCAAAGAAGTTGCCGATGTTTAATGAAGTGAAGTAATATAATACCAATTTATAGTCTACTACTCATAGGTTCTTTACAAGTTTTTATCTTTTTTATCATTGTTAAAGTTAGCTTTTTTTTATCATTGCAATATCTAAACATTTGCTATACAATTCAATTGCAGCAATTACGTTTTCCAGATTTGACAAAAATTGTTATTGGTTACTCAAAATTACCATAAGCAAAACCTATTAACCGACATATCTTTGGGTTTCTCGCAATTCACATATTGCAAATATACTCGTTACATTGCACAAAAATGATCATAGAAATATAACAACTCAATTTTTTCTCATTCTTCTATACGAAAGTATTCATGAAAACCGTTACTTCCACTTTTTTGAAAAAGTAGAAATTATATATAGATATTTTCTTATTTAAATGTAAAAAAACATTTTGATGAAATAGTTTTTTTTTTTTTTTTGAGCCACTGTGAAGGGGTTATGTTATTGTTTTCTTCTGTAAAGTAACTTGGAATAACTGCTAGAAATAAAGATCGCAGTATAAAATCACAAAACTAAAGTGTGGTTTAAAGGAGTTTTTTTAAGCTTATTGGTCATGGGCAAAATCTCTATATGACCAAAATCTCTAAACATAGAAGATTGAAATTTTGACTCATGTTGAGCTAGTACCTTCACGTTTTGCCCACAAGAATCAAGAAATTTAACATTTTTGGCACCAATATTGTCAACAACAATCTCTAATTGTGTCTTTACATCAAAAGTCTCATATAAAAGCATATCGGATATTATTTCTATATAAATATTTCTTCTTTTTTTATTGTTTCCGCAGTAACTGGATTATTTATCTGTTTCTCAAAGCGATTTTTTTTTTTTTTTTTAATGGAAACAAACAGCAGAATTTATTAATCTGTATTATAATATCCGACTTTATCTTTACTGCTTTTATCTAAAATTCATTATTACATAATTTTGTTGTGTTTTGTAAAAAGGAAGAATTTCCTTGTATTTTCATTATGTTGGCAAATTGGGCAGCTTTCTTATATCAAAACATTACTGAAGAATTTATAAATAAACTCTTAAATACTAGTGTGATGTGTTGAAAAGGTTTATTTAAAAACTGAAGCCAAATTTTCTGGTATCGTACATACGCCCTTTATCAAGCCAGAAAGCAAAAAAAAATTGAATAAAATAAACAAACAAAAACGGATAGAATAACAAACACAGTTTAAAGGCATTAAACATCAACAAATTCAATTGTTGTTACATTAATATGTTAACGCAAATAAATGTCAATTTGAGATAACAAAATTTTAACAATCATTACTAATTACTCGATCAAATATATTACTAATAATTTAAAACTGCTATTTTTTGGACATCAAAATTTATATAATCCTTCGTAGATCCTAATATTATTATGTTAATTAAGGCTCCTTCGTATCAACTGAAGTTTTTACTTAGTATTAATAATGATGCAACTTTCTAGAATTTTTCTCAATATTTAATTAAATTTCTTTATATAGGATTTTTACATTCGTGTCCATAACATGACCGTTTTGTATACAATGGTTAGCTATGTCGGACATTTCCAAATTTTTATTTTTTAGGGCTCTTCCGTGTTCAGACACTGTTTCTACTAGGGTCCTTTTCATCTCGCCTACGTAAAAATTATAAAACAAACCCATTTCATTCGGATTTTCATGATGATTGATTTTCTTACAAAGTAACTTTTAAATTTTAATGAATGAATTTTGTGCCATGAATTTTAGAAAATTATATAAGAAGATTAGATAGAAATACCAGTTATGGAGATGTTTACAAAAAAAAAAAAAAATTATAAATAAATAAATAAATGACATGACTATCCTTCTAAGAAAAATAACTATCCAGATAAGTTGACAAAAGATGTTACAATAGATTCAAAATTAAAGAAATCACTAAATTTGAAAACAAGGTTTTCATCCCCTATCTTGATGAGAATAGTTTATTGTTACAAACATTATGTAAATGTTTCAACATTAATGTTGGATATAAAAATAAAATTAAAAAGTTACTTTGTAAGAAAATCAATTTTTAACAGAACATCACTATTTTTGTTTTTTGTAATTTAGTTAAAAAATTACAAAGTAAAAATAAAAAAGATTGTAAAATGTTAAATATATATTCTATAAATGATTCATTTAATACACACAATAGTTAAATTATTTTTTCATACTATGTCCTTTACATATTACATCAAACAACAAAGAATGTTATACATATCTATGAAATTAATAGATCTAGTATTTATAATCTTGTTCATTTCTTTTTGAATATATAAAGGATTCTATTTATTATATTTTACTTTAATTTTAAATTCATTAATAGCTGATGTAATGCAGAAATAAAATAAATCAATATTCTGATCTGAATATTTTAAAACAAGGAATGAGTTACATTTATTTCCTTTTTATAGATCTGGGAAGAGGTTCTTCTGG